>OX359292.1:59402530-59615030 GCA_947179395.2 Pulicaria dysenterica | reverse complement strand
AGCATCATGTAGATGATGACGTAGGAAAATCATTGCCTTTGCCTTTTCTTGAGTGGTTGTTTGATTTCCATCTTTGATTGTGTTACCAAGTCATCAGCATGTAGAAGTATTTCAGTATCCAACATCCAAAACAAATATTTTTTTCCAGTAATATCCAAAGCAAAATTCAAGTTTTACAAGATTTGACATGATATAATTACATAATAATAAGATATAAAAGTTAATACTAATTAATACAAAGAAATAAAAGTTATGATAATATTTAAATTCTACATTAGATAACATTTTCCAAGAATTAATTATATCATCTCAAATTTTATTAACTTGGTCATTCCAAATTTTTTTATTAGTAAAATACGTATATTGGTAATATCACGCAATAAAGTTTATAAAATATGTATCTAAGCTGAAACACATATCCTTTCAAAATTTGACATAACAATATTAAAGCCAAAATGATATTTATATTTAGGGGCTATCTTAGTAAGTATATCTAGAATGATTACTACCAATTGAAATAAAACGAATATTCACAAAACTTATGTTTTTTTAAAGATATATAAGACATCACTAAACCATTATTTTAGAATTCTTCTCTTTTGTAGTTTATGTTATGACTAATTTGTAAAGCCATTGAACAATACCATAGCAGAAAATTAATATGTAAAATAAATAATTTATTTAACAAAAATATAAACAATTAAACTTTAAGAAAACAAAAATGAGTTAGTATCTGACTTTCAAAAAAAAAAAAGTGAGTTAGTATCCTTTCTCATAAGAACTAATGTATTAACTTGTTTCATTCCATTAACCAATTAATCATATGTTTAAAAATAAATAAATAACTTAGGACCCAGTATTACTATTTTTGTATGTAATCAAAACAATGAATTTTGGAAAAACAGTTGATATTTTTCATTAGATAAAACTATTAATCATATTTTTTCGTGAATCAATTATTGAGAGGACAAGAAAATTTTTGTGCAAAAGGAATAACAATTATCTGTATACAAAAACCTATATCTTATATATTAGGTTTTTAAAGATATATAGTACGTATTTGTTCAAAAAAATTTTTTTTAATTGACCGACATACTTATGTTGTTTTAAAACTTGATTTATTAAAACAATATTAGGTATAATAGAAAGGAAACCAGTCATGTGTTCTTATATTTAGAAAAATAATAATAATCATGATTTTGTGAAGAAAGAAGAGATATGAAACAATTTTAGGTTTTGAATTATCTACGAGTATGAAAAAAGAAAAAATAACAATTTTATGAAGATGATTAAAGTAACAATTTTATGAAGATGATTAAAGTTACTGAGTTGTGTTTAATAAAGTTCATAAAAAAAACATAGTTCTGAAATTTTAATTAATATTGAATCACATGTGATTATAAAATCTTTATATATTAATTACGAAAATGTCACTCCACCCAAACTTTAAAATTTTTATGTGACCATTAATAGAGCTGGTACAAAGACTAAAATTAGTCCTTTACCACTATGCGTTAAGTATAAATTATATTAAATATTTCTCTAAAGTCACTAATATTTTAAGAAATAAGGAAATCAAGTTTGTTTTTTAAATATTAGAAAAAAAAAACCGCGGATTCATAAAGATGAAAAACGTCTAGTAAGCATCCCTTAACTGAATTTAGAACATTAACTATGATTTGGAAAAATAAACATACGAAGAAGCATGTAGTAACAATTATTAATATATTCAATTAAGTTCATATTTCAATGTTTCTAACAATTCCATATAAAATTTAATATTAGTTTCTTGTGATACAAAAACAAGACTTCCCTGTTAATGCCTTTCCCTTTTTTAGGAGAGCTACATGCCGATAGGAAGAACTATCTTTAATACGCATTATCTAACTCTCAATTTATAGATATAATTTAGACAATAATTAGAGAAACAAATTTTCTATTTATAGTAATAAATATCTTCATAGAAACATATGATTATCAATATGTAATTAAAAGATATGAGAATCTATAATATATTTATACATAACAATTTCTTATATGTCGACATTCACTTTCTTTTTCATTCCTCTAATTTAAAATTTAAACTAGAGAACGGAGTGGAAAGCCAAAACTTTCATCAATGATTCTTGGCAAGATGAAAGAAACTGCTTCGACCATATTTGCATTGAGCCTTTTAAAAACGAACAGCAGAGGAAACGACGCGCCGGTGATCGGCATTGATCTCGGAACAACTTACTCATGTGTTGCCGTCTGGAAGAATGATCGCGTCGAAATCATACCAAATGATCAAGGCAACAGAACCACACCCTCTTCAGTTGCTTTCGTTGATTCCGAACGTCTCGTCGGCGATGGTGCCAAGAATCAAGCCGCAATGAAACCTGCTTCCACCATATTTGGTCAGTCTTATTGCATATTCTAGATTTTCTTTTAGTACTTCATAGAATCTTGTCAGCAATTCTCTTGTCCTCTAACGCTTCATCATTGAGTTTTATTTGATTCTTTATTACTATAATTTGTGTTGTATCAAAGATGAAGATCAAAGTAACTAAAACAAGAATTAATACCAACTGTGCATCAGAAAATGAATTTGCACACTGAGAATTGTATTCCTTCAACTTCTTGAATAAGAGAGAGAAATTACAGTGAGCAGCAAGAGAATTAATTTTAAAACAAAATTGAACCACACGACTGGAAGTTGTTGCTACTAACTTAATACAAAAGTCACACAGCAGCTTCACAATTTGATTATAAATACCTTCAATTGTTTCTGATTCCTTCATCTTTATGCCATCAAATTCGCACCTCAAAGTTTGCAAATGTATCGTGTCCTGGTTTCTCCGATTCAACTTTGGGAGATTAGGCTGCAAAGAACTGTGAGAGTCGGTTTTCTACGATCAATCAAGAGTTCCATAACCCGCTCTGATACCAATATGTTGTAGAAATTAAATAAATACAAATACACATAAAATATGCAGGAGCATTTAAGAAGATTTGAAACTATAGAACTTGAGTAGAAAGAGAGTATGTATGAACAGAATGTATTGATTCATTCAATTCAACTAAAGCTATACACTGAGAACTTTATATACAATGAATAGAATGAAGAAGGACTTAACTAATTACTAACAAACTCAACTAAATAATTAAAGTTTGCTGCAGTAATGAATGCTTTGACTGTGTAGCTTTTGTGTATGGTGAAGTCCTTTTGACTTTGAGTCACAGCTTTGTATATTGTGTATTTCAACTTTATGAGCTGGCATATCTTGTTTGATTTGGTGTACCTCTTTAGCATTTTTGCACTATCTGAAAGTATTCGTTTATGTTTTTCAGAAACTTTCATTTATAATTCATCTGTTGTGTAGAACAATACCTGTTGATTTGAACCATCACATCTTTTGAATTATGATGTTTAACCACTAATAACTGACATATTGTAACCATAACTGACTTACTGTTTCGACACCATGAACATACGCAATAAAATACATAACTAACCGATGTAGGTAAATTTATTTAATAGTCTATCCATTTATTCGCATATTCTGCTGCATATTATTATTATAGGCTTCATTATATATCTGTTGATTTTCAGATGCTAAGAGGCTGATTGGAAGAAGATTCACTGACTCAAATGTGCAGGCTGACCTAAAGTTATGGCCTTTTAGGGTCATACAAGGTCCTGCTGACACACCAAAGATTGTTGTCACCTACAGAGGTGAAGATAAGGAATTTTTGGCTGAAGAAATTTCATCAATGATTCTTGGAAAGATGAAAGAAACTGCTGAAGCCTACCTTGGAAAAGTTGTGAAAGATGCTGTAATAACCATTCTTGCTTATTTTAATGATTCACAGCGCCAAGCTACCAAGGATGCTGGTACTATTTCTGGATTAAATGTCGTTCGTATGATTAATGAGCCTACAGCAGCTGCAATTGCTTATGGTCTAGACAATAGGTCTGATATTGTTGGCGCGATCAATGTGCTAATCTTTGATTTGGGTGGTGGTACTTTTGATGTCTCACTGATGACTATTGAAGAAGGGGGCATCTTTGAGGTGAAAGCTGTTGCTGGTGACACTCATTTGGGAGGTGAGGATTTTGATAATCGCATGGTGGATCACTGTGTTCAGGAATTTAAAAGGAAATGGAAAAAGGACTTGACAGGGAACCAAAGAGCATTGGGGAGGTTGAGATTTGCTTGTGAGAAAGCAAAAAGGGTTCTCTCATGCATTACACAAACTTCAATCGAAGTAGACTGCTTGCATGAGGGGATTGATTTTTCTATGAAACTTAGTCAAGCTAAATTTGAAGACCTAAACATGGATTTGTTTTATAAGTGCATCAAGACTATGGAGACTTGTTTAAGTGATGCTAAGATGAAGAAATCATGTGTAAACCAGGTGATACTTGTCGGTGGCTCAACCAGGATACCGAAGGTCCAGCAAATGCTGGAGGAATTTTTTTGTGGCAAAGAGTTGTGCAAGAGCTTGAACCCTGATGAGGCTGTTGCGTATGGTGCTGCTGTTATGGCTGCAAAGTTAAGTGGTAACCGTAATAAGAGTGTTCAAGATGTGATGCTATTTGATGTTACTCCTTTGTAACTTGGTGTAGAAGTAATTGGACAAGTATTTGATGTTGTTATCCCAAGGAACAAGCCGATACCGACAAATAAATCAAAAAATTATCGTCCAAGTGTGGACAACCAAACGGTAATAACTTTCAAGGTGTATCAAGGTGAAAGATCAAAGTCAACAGATAACCATTTCTTGGGTTAGTTCAGTATTTCTGGAATACCACCTGCTCCCAAAAGAAGCTCTTCATCAGTTATGGCATGCTTTGATATAGATGCCGACGGGATCCTCACAGTCACCACTTGTATAAAATCCACTGGTAAGATGGAGAAGCTCACAATATCCAATGCAAATGGAAGACTTTCTAAGGAAGAGATTGAGAAGATGGTACATGATGCTAAGAAATACAAAATTGAGGACCAGGAGTTCAAGAAGAAAGCGGATGCTTACAATGCATTAGAAGATTGCTTATACAATATGAAGAATAAGATAAAGAATTACAAGATGAATAAGAGGGTGGGCCCTAAGATCTTGAAGCCAATGGAAGATGCCCTTACTAACACCACCAAGTGGCTTCAAGAGAACCAAGCTGCTTCTGTTTCTGAGTTTCAATGCATGAAAGAACACCTACAATTTGTTTGCAAGCCTCTATTTTTTAAGATTTAATGATTATATAGTCGTTGAAAATTGGATATGTAAGCTTGCGTTTGTCTTTACACTTGATCGGAAGAACTATATGCTCCATAGTTTGATTAAAACTTGGAGACAATCTGCTACATTTTATTTAAGACTTCCTGCTTTTGTTAACTTGATGATTTTTTTTAGGGTAAAATATGCTTTAATTATCAAAGTTTTGCTTGATTTTCGGTTAAACCATCAAAGTTATTTTTTAAATGGTATAACACCAAAGTTTAGTTTAGTTTATGTTTTAATCCGTAAGTTTTGTTTGTTTTATGGTTTTACCATTTTTGTTAACTGAAACTTGTTTAACAGGTAAAATACATAGTTTTTTTTATTGTTTATTCTTATTGTTCTTCCCACATTCAAATATAAACAAAACAAAAAAATCAGATCACCATCTCAATTTACATGCTGATTTCTAGTACATATGAAAAATCAGAATAAGTAATACATATGAACTACTTTTGCAAATCAAGAACAGATGAAGATGAAAGATGGATAATCTAGAACAAAGATGTGATGATGAAGATGAAGATAGCATCAAATGAAAAAAAAAATCCTAAAATCAGTTGGTTATTTGAAAACACACACACACAGAAAGGATGAATCTCAAGTTTGAACACGGCGGCGGCGGTGGTGGTTCATACGGCGGAGGTTATGGTGGCGGTAGCGCTGGTTCATACACGATCGTTTGCATAAGAAGAACAACCAAAATCAAAGATCTGTTAAAAAAACCAAAATCAAATATGATATTGATTTTGGAACAAGAACAAACCCTAAAATTATTGTAGATGCATAACATACCTTATCGATTATAAAGGCAGCGCTGGTTCATACGGAACAGAGAGATAGGACAGGTTCATACGGTGGCGGCGCTGGTTCAAACGGTGGAGGTGTTCTTCGATTTACGGTGAGATCTTCGTTCAAACGCTGGCGCTGGTTCAAACGGCGAGGAGTTTTCTAGTGAGGTCTTTGATTCAAACGGTGGTGGTTATGTCACCGCCGTTCTTCACTTGCTTCATCATCTATCAGAGGGAGAGAAATAGAGAGAGAATCGAAGGAGAGAACATAAAGAGATGAAAATGAAAAGAGGGTGTTTGGGCGGGATAACTAGAATCTGTGGTCTTTGTTTAATATAACATATAATAGTAGAAATTAGGGGGTGCGTGATTACATTTAAACTGCAATACCAAGTATAAATGATTAAAGTAACAAGTAAACTAAACTTTGGTATTATGTCATTTTATAAAAAACTTTAATAATTAAACCGAAAAACAAGTAAAACTTTAATGATTAAACCGTATTTCACTCTTTTTTATATGGAGCAAGTTGGTGTACATCACGCATTAGCAGCAGAAAACAAAAATAAAGTTAATATAAAATATAAAAATCAACATTAAAACAAATAAATTTTATATTGGAAAGAAAATTAAAATTCAGATTAGAATTGTGTGGTAAACTTTAGTCCAGTTTAAGGAAATGCTATACATTCACACTATATTTTTCATATTCAAATAATCTCAATTTAAATAATAATTTTAATAATAATAATAATAATAATAATAATAATAATAATAATAATAAATATTATTATTATAATATCGTTTACTTTTTAAGATTAAAAAGATATATAAAAGAAACATATGGAATGAGCAGGATTTGATGACGAGTGAACAAAGGAAAAGGCTTCAACAATCTAATCTGCAATCATTTGTTGCATGTCTTGAAAATATATGGTTAAAAGAAGTAATATATAGGTTTTTTAGGTAAACACAAAAGTTACTTCTTAAATGTTATATATATATATAGGCAAAAGTTCAAACGAGAACTATTTTTCGTACGAGAACTGCGAGAACCAATTTAAGCCGTCCAATTCTCCCTCCTTTAATGTCATTGCCCGCCCATGAATTCCTCACATGCACCCTGCCACACTTGATTCTCTCCACGCTCTCCATCCATGAACTTCCCATATTCAAGGAACGGTTGAGATTAGTTCTCGCAGTTCTCGTACGAAAAACAGTTCTCGTTTGAACTATCCCCTATATATATATTATAATATTACTAGCATTGCACCCGCGCAATGCGGCGGCGATGACAATATGTTGTGTTCGACAACATGTTTGATTTAAAAACTAAAAAATAGGGTTTGGTCTATGTGAAATGCGGTGTTATTCAACCTAGCCATATAATTTCTCTTTTTTCTGATTTCTTTATTTTTTTTATAATCAACAATTTTATTAGTTGTTAAAATAGTTCTTGAAAAACAATCAAAAAAATTATTTTCAAATAATTAGAAAAAAAGATACTACAGCCTTAATATTGATGTAAGTAATTTAGTCCCATTGGCGTGCATCCAGTTGGAATTGAACCTACGAATTCGCCAATTATGAGTTGGGTGCTTTAACCATTTAGCCATGGATGCTTAGCGGGTCATAGTGAATGACCAGATTCCAATTCAAATGGAATCTTTCAACTAAAGCAATGAGATGCTTAAATGAGATTCTTTTAGTTCTAATAAATCAGGAGGAATTTAATGACAGGACATGGAATAAGGTTTGATCCTATATCATGGAGATTCCATAAATATTCCATTCCAAAAATGGAAACAATTGGGACTTTTTTAGAAATTGGATGTAGTTACTAATTCATGATCTGGCATGTATAGAATGAAAACTTCATTCTCGATTCTACGAGAATTTTTATGAAAGCCTTTCATTTGCTTTAAGCATAAAACCTTGTACTATTTAAAATTAATTAGTCTTAAAATTTTAAGAGAGAGAAAGTTAAATGCTTTATAATGTAGTATAGATAATGTTAGTGTTAGAGAGAAGAAGTTGTAAGCTATGGTGTTTTAATTTAAGCATAGGATCATCAATATGCATCTAATAGATTTCATAATTACTTGAAATTACACGTTGTGTTGAAGATTGAATGCCTTCACTGTTGACTTCAGAGACGGAGCTACTTGCTGTCAAAAGGGTTTTATTGAACTCACTAAGTGGCATTCTTTCAGTAGGAGGAATCAAGCCTCTAATGTGCAGCTCTTTATGGGTAAACTTAGATTCATCAAAAAAACAAATTAATATGTGGAAGGAGCTTTCTGTTGATCCAAAGCGCCAGCACATAAATGAACTCAGATCCAAGGCTAACGCTCTTGATAGAATGGCGGAGGAAGGGGCTTTGTTAGAAGCGGAGCTGCAACTTAGACTGGAAAATGATATAAAAATTCTTGAAAAAGATAGAGAGCTCGCAATGGACCTGAAACAGCGCTCTCATATTAATTGGGTTAAAGAGGGCGACGAGAATTCGAAGCTTTTTCACGGTCTAATAAACAACAGGAGGAGGAAAAACAGAATCAACGGGATCGTGGAAAACGGGGTCTGGATTACAAACCCCAAAATGATTAAGAAGGCTGCACTTAAGTATTTCTGAGGCAAATTTTCTTCATCAGGTAGACCCCGGCCTTCTTTCTTTAGTTCAAAATTTAAAAAATTGAAAGTAGAGCAGATTTTGTCTCTTGAAAAACCTTTTTTGGAGTCGGAAATTAAAATGGCGGTGTGGGATTGTAGCGGGGATAAGGCCCCCGGGCCTGACGGTTTTACGATGGAGTTTCTTAAACGTTTTTGGTCGACTATTAAAGGGGATTTGATCAATGCCATTTGTGGTTTTGAAAATTCCGCAATTTTAGAGCATGGCTGTAATGCTTCATTTCTCTCTCTACATCCCAAGTGTTCATCCCCAATTGCATTTTCGTACTACAGATGTTAACTCCTTATATAAAATCGTCACGAAGCTTTTGACTAATCGAATCAAGTGGTCATAGATGATTTAATTAGTAGCACACAAACGGCCTTTATAAAAAACAGAAGCATTCTTGAGGCCCCTTAACCTCAGTGAACTCATTAGCCGGGCAAAAAATCATAAGCATAAAAGTCTATTATTTAAAATTGAATTCGAAAAGACTTTTGATACACTTGACTGGGATTTTCTGGATGATATGATGCACCTCATGGGTTTTGGAGTTAAATGGATGTCATGGGTTAGGGGTTGCTTAAACTCGGCCTCTACTTCTATCTTGATCAATGGATCTCCTTCTTTAAAGTTTAATCCTTAAAAAGGAGTAAGACAGGGCGATCCTATGGCTCATTTTCTTTTTATTTTAGCCATGGAGGGTCTGAATATTGTTATGGAGGAAGCCTTAGAAAAAGGAATCTTTCAAGGGATTAAATTCCCGAATGATAGACATTATGTTTCTCATTTGCAATATGCAGATGATGTCGTCTTTCTTGGCGAATGGACCACTCTCTAGTATTAATAATATTTCTCGGTTACTTACGTGCTTTCAATTATGTTCTGGTTTGAAAGTTAACATGCATAAAAGTAATATATACGGTATTGGAGTTATCGGATCGGAGGTGGAGAGTATGGCTTCTCTGATCAATTGTAAGCCGGGCTCATTTCCACTGAAATATCTTGGTCTCCCGGTAGGGGTTAGCATGAATAAACTTGAAAGTTGGGGTCCCATTATTGATAAATTTCGATCAAAATTTTCTAATTGGAAAGCTAAAGCGCTCTCCGCTGGTGGTCGTCGACTTCTTTATAAGTTGGTGCTTGGAAGTCTTAGTTTATACTTTTTTTTCTTTGTTCAGAGCCTCCAAAAAAGTCCATCAGCAGCTCGAGAGTATCATATGTAAATTTTTCTGGGGGATGAGTTCAAATGAGAGGAAAATAGCATGGGTTGCATGGTCTAAAGTATTAGCTAACTTTGAACAAGGAGGTATGCAAATTGGTAGTCTACACAGTCATAACATTGCTCTGTTGGCTAAATGGTGGTGGAAATTCAGATTGGAAAGTAAGTCCCTATGGAACTTAGTTATCCAATCTCTTCATTGGCCTTTAGAGTCTCAGTTCGAAAATTCCCTGGTGTGTGGCGAAATATCTTGAAAATTGGGGCTGACTTTGAAGCTGCGAGAACACCTCTGAATGAGCTGTTTCAGAGGAGGGTTAATCATCGTTCTTCATTACGTTTCTGGTTGGACCCATGGATTTCGAATTCTCCTCTTAAAGATCTTTTTCCTAGTCTGTTCATGATTGAATCCAACAGAAGTTGTGAGGTGGCTGACAAACTCATTGTCGATAATAACCTTGCTGTTACAGGGTTAAATGATAATTGGAGGCGCCCCCTGAATCCCCCTGAATTGTTTCAGTTCAATATTTTGTTATCTTTGTGCAGGTCCTTTAAATCATGTGGGTTTTCTGATCAATGGGTTTGGGCCTACTGCCCGCCAATTGGTTTCTCCTCAAAATCGTTAAGAATGGCGTATGAAGCCTACTGTATTGATTGTATAGATAACAGACAAGCTCAATCATTCTCATGGGTTAGCATGGTTCCTAGTAGAGTCAACCTCAATGCTTGGTGAGTTTTTTTTGGAGATTGCTGACCGCGTCCAACCTTTCCAAGCGTGGAATTACTGTGATATCGGACTTATGTCCACTTTGCGATAAAGAAATTGAATCGGAAAAGCACCTCTTTGTGTTGTGTTCCTTTTCGCGGCAATTTCTACTTGATATTGCGGCATGGTGGGGGCTTGATGCCTCGCGAATTGGAGATATCAAAGACCTGTTTTGCTCGGGTTCTTCTAATTTGAAAGGTGCTACTCTCTATCGTTTCCTTGGGGTAATATATACTTATCTTTGGTCAAAGGAGATGGCTGCATTAGAAGGGTTCTCCCTAATCTTATCCAATCGCAATCCTTTTTCTGGTTTAAACATAGAGGGAAAAAGAATGATTCTATAGATTAGTTTGCTTGGTGTAATAATCCTCTTGTTGTACCTAAAACATTGTTGTTGTCTAGGTCCTTGCTAGCTTATTTTAATGAAAGTTTTTGGGTCTTTAGGGGAGGGTGATATGACAATTAAGGGATTCTCAAACTCCTCTAAATTCAAATCTCACAATTAAGGGATTCTCAGTTTTAGCCACATGATTACTAAAGATATGAACATGTTAAACCTACCATTTCTAGTATAGCCAACACTTCTTAAAACATGAATCATGTGATATGACAATGAATACTAAGACAAGTATATCAAGGGCATACATGTGAGTTCATTTCACCATCTTCAACATACCAACAAACATCTTTGTGAATCCTTTAATCATTAGTAGCATGCTTGACCCATAAATACACCAAATGACCATATTTTCATCGGATATCATAAAGCTCACATAAAACCAACATATGTAGGAAAATGACCAATAATAACCTGAAATGATTCAAAACATATCCCAATAATGATTTCTAAAGACAATCATGCAAGATGCATAATTTCTAATCACATACTTAACATGACATTAATGAGTTCCAAATATCATCATTGAATATCCACATGTTTACACATGAAGGAGTTATCCTAACATATTTTCACATATGAACATGATCAGATTATACATACTAAGTTGATAAAACACAATTGTATTCAAGATTAAACATGCATAATTGAATCAAGTCAACATAAAGGTTAAATATATATTGCGATAATTAGCCAAGAATCATCTTGGCCCAAGTGAAATGAGTTTAGTTATCCATATACATCAGTGTAAGCACTACAACAGCTAGAATACATGGGTACATGACTAGAAACAGAAATAGAAAGATTATACCCAAGCTAAGCTCCAAGATGTTGTTTCAAGCCTTCCAGTCCAAAGCTCTCCTCCAAGTGATCACCGATAAAGGTTATGTGAGCGGTTATGGTTTCGGGAGAGTGTTTGGATGTGTTAGGTTGAAGTAGGATCAAAACCGGAACCAGAGGTTCGGAAGAGGTTCGGTTCTCGGGGTGTGTATGTGTCGTGAAAAGCTCGAGTTCTCCCCCTCTCCGAAAACCTCTATCACTTCACAACCTTTGAAATGAAATGGTGTTGGCTATTTAAAGACATTCTGAACCAGGGGCTCCTACGGCTGTAGGAAACAATCACTACATCCGTAGGGAGCATTCACACGGGAAAAGTCAAATAGGACGGCTCTACGGCCGTAGCACATGTCTCTTACGGCCGTAGGGAGGCTGATTCACTAACACACGCATAAAATCTTGTCAGGCTATTGTGGGCTACGAAATAGGGTTCTCTACGGACGTAGCAACTTGTTTCTACGGCCGTAGGTGGACAGCAAAGCTCTTCTAGAAGAATCTCCTCCTACGGCCGTAGGGAATAGCTTCTACGGCCGTAGGGAGTCCTTTTTCAACATTCTTCATTTTTCTTCTATTTTTCCCTTGTTTCGCCCATTTATCTCATTTGAAGCTCTTAAATACCTGCATGGTGAATGTTAAGCATATTAGATCAATTATAGGAGTATTCACCTTGGTTTTTGGCTAAGTACGGGGTATTTCGGCATGTAAAACATGTATAAAATCGCATATATCATATATATATATTTAAAGTTTTTTTAACCCTAAATCCCTAACTTTCCAATATCTCAAAATCATTAATTTTGTTTGATTGTGAACTTATGAGATTTGTGGTTTGATGTTTTATTATCCTTTTTTTTGTATTGTATATTTGTATGTTAACTTGATTTATATGTTTGGATTAATAATATTGTAGGTTTATATTTTTTTATTATTTTAGATAATGTTTTCTTTACTTTTTATAGTTTATATATATATATATATATATATATATATATATATGGGAGAGGGTTCATGCGAGAAGTGTGAGAAGCAATTTCAGCTATTATTTGGTTTTTTGATATTGTGGTTCACATTAATCATAAATAATATTTTTATTTAATTTAATATGATAAATTAGTAAACATAAATATTTTCTCTCTCCTCTATCAAATTAACTAATTTTTTTCTCTAATTAATATTTTCCCCATACTTTTAGAATTTACTTTTACTTTGTAATTAGATATAGTGTTCACTGTTGAACACACGTTATGATTTACACATACTTCTTTATGTATGGTCTTTATTAGTGAACACATTCATGGTTAACAATTATCAAAACCATGAATAATTTTGTTAAACCGTATATTTCGAAGTTCACTAGTGAGCATGTTAAATGCATAATACCATATTTTTAGAAGTTCTTTTTTGCTGTGTTCATTAATGAAACATATTTGTTGATAAATAATAAATCAACACATAGCAAGCCAAAAATTTCTGAGTTCATTGATAAACAATTATTAAGTTTTCCCAAAAAAAAATATTTATTAATAAATAATACTGTATCTTCCTTGTCCAAATTATCCGATAATCTGAAAAAAAAACCACCAACTTAATGTCTAAACACCTCATTATACCATCACATTTCATGAATCCATTAAATTTTTTTTTTTGATAGACCAAAGGATTACATATAGTAAAAAAAAGACTATAAACATATGCAGGAAACAAAAGGTTAGTCGAAACAAAAAAAATAGTTTCTTAGTCAAAACATATCCATAAACCAAAGGGCATTCCTGGAACAAAAAAAGAAATCCAATAACCCAAAAAAAGCAGATTGACGAATGCATGTGGTGGTATGAAAGAGCACGATGAACAACGTCGTAACGTCGTACTAGATCTGATGTTTTCTTAGTTGATGACAATAAGCACGGGTAGATCATATGTGTTGGTCAAATGATCTTATTAGTTAAGATTTGATGAGACAAGGTTAAGTTTGTAAGATATGTTCTAAATATAACTTAAACAGAATTATGAAGCTTGATAAGACTGAGCACTTATAGTGTTTCAGACTGAACATAAGCTGAGTATAAGGTGAGCATATAGTTGATCAGCTTAGACTGTATCTTAGTTAGTTTATCATTATGTTTGATAAGCTATGTGTGTCACCTAAGGTATAGGTTGAGTATACAGCCTGATGTGTTTCAAGCTGAGAGACTCAGTCTGTAGGCTGAGTCAGCTTAACAGAGTTGCTAAGTAAGTTCTAGCCAACTCTTATGACTTCTAAGGATGAGTTAGTCATTATACATGTTAGTACATGTTTGATTTCGAGTCTGTTCTCGAAGAACTCAGCTTGATGAGTTTCAAGCTGAGTAACTCAGCCTGACAAAAGAAATCAGTTTAAGAGAATTTAAATATGTTTTAAATTATGTAATTCTATATATCTACGGTGCGGATAAGAAGATTGTAGAATCAAGATTGAAGATTGAAGACTCAAGATAGAAGATTTTAAGATTCAAGATTCCGGGTTATCCGTTAGTTTGTTAGCAGATAAGGATAAGTTCCAGTTTGTTAGGATTCGTATGAACAGGATTATAAATACAAACCTCTTGATAAGTTCAGAAAAAACCTAACCTCACCATCGTATGTGTTACGAATCTTGATACACTGTTTGTATGTTCAACATGATCAAGAAATTCACAGTTTGCCAACATAGTTCGTGTGTTCGATCTTCACATCTGTTGTGAAGTTGGTAAGTATTCAATCTGTGAATAAATCCAGTTTAGAGACTTAGTCTATGTCTATAATCATTAGTTGATTATAGATAGCAAGTTTGATCAATTAATTTGAGAGATTGAGAGATTTGATTTATATTAGGTATTTACATATCAAGTGTTGATTACTTGATAGTCATTGTAATCATCTTCTTATTAATGAAAGCATTCGATTTCATTCTGTTTGATTTTTGTAACACTTTTTATTGATTTGTTCAATTTTTCGCAGAAAGGGTATTCCACCCCCCTTCTACACATTACTTGCTTGTTGTTTATCTCACCAAGGGACCAACAATATGGGTGTGGTAGTGAAGTTATCTCCGGCGACATGCAACAGAGCTTAAGACGAGAGAAAACGACGGTGGTAGTTAGGCGACGGTAGGAATGGATCATTTGGTTGCCGATGGTGAGGTCATCTCCGGCGCCTTGCAGCGGACCTTCAAATGAGAAAGAAAGAACAACATGCGGGTGCCTAATGGATGATTTGAGGGCTACTTTTATTTGTAGGTAGATCATATTTTTTTGACCGGAATATTAATGGGGACACTTCCCCGCCTCTCCAGAGTTGGTTAGAATTGCTTGGTGGCGGGTTTTCAACCACTCCTCGTTATTTGGCTTTAACCAAGGTTCGAGCACCACACCTTTAATCCATGGAGGAAACCCTAAAGGAAAAACTCCCAACCCATGGTATTTAGCAGGATTTGATCCCCTAACCTCTTGCGAGGATGGGGGGCGCCTTATCAAATGGGCTAAACCCCATTGGCGTGGGTAGATCATATGATAGTGCCAATTCTTCAATTGATAAATAAAGAAGAGAGCTCATAGAATCAATCGGAGAGAAAAGAAAACCCAAGAAGTGAGAGAATGAGATAAATTAGGATGGGAGTTATACTAGGGTAACTTAAATGGATGGAGGAGTATTGATGGAGAGTTAAATAGGGTATAAGGATTTAGGGTATGGTAAAATGTCTTTTTTTAATCCTTTTTTATTTGATTCAAATGCCTCTATAGATTTAATTAATTATAAATATGTCACATTCATTCGTAGCCCTTGATTAAATGATTTAATGGCTGTAAAGTCTTCTTGCAAAAAACCCACTTCTCGCATGAAGCTCCCTCTATGTAAAACTGGGTTTACCCAGTTGACCCGTGACCCGGTGAGGAGACTGAGTCAACTAAAAAACCGGGTTTTAAAACATTTCTCGTTACCGATCAATTGTGAAAATTCGATAATTAAAGACAGAAAGTGGTAGTCATCGAGCTCCCAAACCCAGACCATGAGATGGTGTGACCCAGCCAACTGTCGCTATGGTACATCGGCTATAATTTCAACAAGCAAACAAGGTACGCATATATTTCACAGAAACCCTAGAAATAACAGCTTGATAATCCTCTTCAAGAATGATTGCCAGCCTTGCAAGACAATACAACCAGATAGCAAAATTGGTCTCCTTCCATAGTCTATTCTGCTCGAACTCCTGAAACTATCTTTGAAGGAAGCGGTTGGTTTGACGGTGGCTGAACTGAGATCGGCAGGGAGGAATTCATTACATGAAAAATCCTTTAGTTGAAGGGTTTTTATCTGACCAAACCACCCTAAGACATAAACTGGTCAATCCTTGGGTTTGATTCTACTGGTTCAATCCTATAGCGGAAACAGATTGAACACAACCCCCTAAACCCTAAGAGGGTTAGGATCTTACTACTAATCTTATCAGTTTCTCATGTACAATGAAGATAACAGGTTAGTAACAATTACCTCTTTGATCTTGGGATTGCTATAGTTAGTCCACAGCTACTTCACCACCAACGAACTGCTGCTAGACCGCTACTGGAATTACCCGAACAATACATGAAAATCACGTGTGTGTGTGCGTAAAAACGCAAAATCCGAGAGGCTTTTGCCTCTTGTTTTCGTCGACGCAGAGGAGAGAGGGAGAGAGGCTTGAGTATTTTCTTTTGGTGCAAAACTATCTCTTATGGATAAATGAGCTTATTTCTAATACTTTCGAAAAAGAAGATCTTATTTCTAATACAACTCCATACTTGGTAGAGTCAAGTCTGAATAAACATGGCTATTTATTAAAGTACAAGCATTGAAAGAGAAGTTTAAAGTTCATAGGCAAAAGTATGGTAGATAATATTATTATGTTATGTATGGGTTGCACTTTTTCAGAAAAGTACTTTTACTTTATTCAGTCATTGATTAAAGTAAGTTTACTTTTCATCCACTAACTTTTTAATTAAAATATTATTTTCTTGTGTACCTCCTTGTCTCCTACTTCTTTCCAGTCGGCTTCCTAAAAGCTTCTATAAATATACTTGTATTTTTAACATGCAAAACAAGAACAACTACAACTACTGAAATCACTTGAAGAAAAAGTTCAAAGCTTTTAAGCAAGAGCAAGTTTTAGAGTTAGCTTAGTATAGAAAACTTGTTCATGTGTTGGACCTCTTAAATATTTATTGTTTTAGAGTAGCTTGTCTATGTGTTAGGCATTTTAGTTGCCGCCTTTTATTGTACTTAGAAATTCTGCTTCTTAGTACATGTAATTCTTGATTCATTATCAATAAGAATTATATTTAAAGTATAAGTGTGTGCATTAAAGTTTAAAAAACTTAACTTTGTATTCAACACCCTTCTAACACTTTGTTAACATAGTAGGGAACATAAGTGAAATGAGTTCGGGTTGGGAAGGACTGAACCCGTAACTTTTCAGACCCAGGAACCAAAACGTTATTTCAAGCAACCCATAGGGACCAAATTTGTAATTTACTAAAAAAAGTGAAAAAAGAATTTGTGCTGGCTTATGTATGAAGAGACTAGAGTGGCTATTTAATTCAAATTTCCTTGTTTAGTCTTGGGAATAATAGGAAACTTTATTTTGAGATAACTACTACTTATATTATATACTAGTTTAACACCCCGTGTATAATTACGGAGATGATTAAACTTACTTTTAAATTCTTTTAGGTTTTTTAGAGTACTAACATATGTAGAAAATAAAACTGTCAAACATACATAGAATATAGAATGTATTTAACCAACAAAATTGAATCAATATCAGGACTTGGAAAATCATCCGTAGCTTCAACGATGGTGCTTTGGAAGAAGTTAATTTCACCAGATGAACCAATTTAGGTTTAGAAGAGTATGATGTAACCCTGAAATTTGAAATTATATAAAAACTATCTTCTTCTAATTGACACTCGAACTTTGTTAGTAACGTTTTTCTCATGGTGGCGATTATCTTGTAAACCTTCTTGAGAATAAATTTTAAATAAAAAAAATATTAAAAGAAATTATGAAATATGGGCAAATAAAATATATATATATATATATATATATAGAGAGAGAGAGAGAGAGAGAGAGAGAGAGAAATTGGATCAATAAAGCCCCCGTCCCCCCTTAAACAAAGACCCCAAAGTCCCATCCCTGGCCATTGATCTTGTTCTTGGACACAAGGGTACGATTGTAATTTTGTTCATTATTAGAATTGGCGGTTACCATTCACGTCATTGTTTCCTTATTTCCCGGTCACGTTCGTTTTGTGATGTACGACAGCTATCAGAGCCGATTTTTGACTTGGATCTTCATTCGTTTTGTTGATTATTCTTCAATTCAATTTGTTACCGACGATGGCTTCAAGCTCTTATTCCACCAATGTCGATTGTGATGATGAAGATGACGGTATATTTTTTTTGTGTGTGTTTTTGCAATTTTGGTTATTTTTATGTTTTTTGAATGTTTTTTGCAATTGCTTCAAGGTCTGATTCCACCAATTTTTATTGTTTGTTTAGTATATAATTGTTGATTTTGAACGTGATTGTCAGTATGGTTGCATTATATAGTATAATTTCTGAAACATTATGACGAACGAAAATGATGAATTCCTCTATAAAGTTACCCTATGATGAACGAACATGATAAATTTTTATTTGAAAGAATGTTAATGATTATTTTTTTCACTATACGTACTTTTACTATGGCAATGAATAAAAATGATAAATTTTCAATGTACACGGTGATACTATATGATCTACGAAAATGATAAACTTTCAATGTACATCCTGATACTATGCGATGATGCTAAATTGATGAATTTTCACTGTACATATTGATTTTTACGACAATGAATAAAAATGATGAATTTCCAATGTACATGATGATACTTTGCCATGAACGAAAATGATAAAATTTCAATGTACATGCTTTTTATACTATGAGATGATACGAAAATGCTGATTTTTCACCTTACATGATGATACTATGGCAATGATACGAAAATGATACAAATTGATGCTCTTCACGGTACAAGATGATACTTTGAAAATGCACGAAAATGATTATGGATTTTTATACATATGTGATGTAAGTATTACTTTTCATCATTTTTTGTTGGATAACATTGTTATGGCTTTTTTAATCTGTTTTTTTTATGAAAATGATTATTTTACTGTTTGAATATGTCTCTGCATCACTTCAGATTGAAATAGAACAAGTTAATGCAATGGGAGTTAGGCATTGGATTCCAAATATTGTTGACTCTCAAAGGCCTTGTTTGGACATGTCGTTCGATTCATTGTCGAATGCTTGGTTGTTCTATAAAGAATATGCTAGGGTTGGTGGGTTTGAACCCATCGAATCATCATTGAAGCCCCCTGCCGATAGATAATTGATAAGATTTGTGTGTATAAACCGTCGAACCCTGATGCCACGTCCAATGCCATAAGGCATTCAAGGGTCACACCTATGAGGGCATGTAATCTGTGAAGTAATGCAACCACAAGTGGGAGAACGGTTTAGTAACAGTTAGTTATAAACCAGTGTTGGTAAGTTATGGTTTTAACTTACGCAGAGAATTAATTACCAAGTTATTAATTGACAAGAAAATATATATTTATTAGTTAAATAAATATATATTGTTAATTAATTAAGATTAATAAGTTATTAATTCACATTGAAGCCCCCTGCCGATAGATAATTGATAAGATTTGTGTGTATAAACCGTCGAACCCTGATGCCACGTCCAATGCCATAAGGCATTCAAGGGTCACACCTATGAGGGCATGTAATATGTGAAGTAATGCAACCACAAGTGGGAGAACGGTTTAGTAACAGTTAGTTATAAACCAGTGTTGGTAAGTTATGGTTTTAACTTACGCAGAGAATTAATTACCAAGTTATTAATTGACAAGAAAATATATATTTATTAGTTAAATAAATATATATTGTTAATTAATTAAGATTAATAATTTAAGTTTAAATTATTAAAGATTATATTGATTAATAATAAAAGAATAATTATAATATAATATAATATATATTATCACATAATGGCCTACGGCCGATTATGTGATATATATATTATATTTTGATTATTATTATTATTAATTACATATCTTGGTAATTAAGTTATCCTAATTGAAGATAAGGAAACCTTTTAAATGTTTCCTAATATGATCCTAATTCCTATTATTATAAATAGGAGATCATATGGTGAATTAGAGAATAATAATTCAAAGTTTTAGAATAAGAAAAGAAAATAACTCTCCTCTCCTCTCTCTCTCTCTCTCATATGGTTCGGCCGAGAACCATGAACCATGACCGAGGTCGGTTTTTGGTGATTATTGACATCGAGTAAAAGTTGTGTTCGGGTGTTTGTGGTTGCGACCTTTCTAGCAGGATCTCATTTTTTCTCATCACGGGTGGATTATTACTTGAGCAACCCTAAGGTAAGAAAAGGTATGATATCCATATTCTTCTTCTTCTTCTTGTTTGATGATCGAGTATATATTATATATATACTAGTACCGATCGATATATATATGTATAAATATACAAGTTTTGTATATTGTTTCTATACATCATATGTTCTCATATTAATATGAATGTTCTTGTTGTTTGTCATGTTCATATTATTATTGATTGTTTTACATACATACATATTTCGATTTATACATATACCTTGTGATAAACAAAGATTTTAACCCTTTAGGGTTTTTGGGTGGTTGATCATTCAAGTTCCACTTTTATGAATGATTAATCAGTTTTCATCCTTGAGTCAGTTCAAACCAGTTTGAGTTTGAATCAGTATGACACATACGAGGTGTTATAAAACTCATCTGTGGTATGAGAGCCTCGGCTCAGTTTATCACATTGTATTATATATTGTTTGATCTATTTTTTTTTCTTGTTCTTATGTATATATAATCGAAAATGTAGGGATTAACAAGTATTGTTAATCTCAGTTTATAAGTTTTAATATTCGAACATTTAGTTTTGAATATTGAAAGATTTTATAGCTTTTTAATTTTTAATCAGAAAGGTTAAATCAGTTAGGTTTAACCGGT
The DNA here is from genome assembly GCA_947179395.2 of Pulicaria dysenterica. Taxonomy (NCBI): domain Eukaryota; kingdom Viridiplantae; phylum Streptophyta; class Magnoliopsida; order Asterales; family Asteraceae; genus Pulicaria; species Pulicaria dysenterica. Next base: position 59,593,992 of record OX359292.1, on the reverse strand, counting down.
TAAAGAATTAAAACTATAAAGGTATTTTTTCGTTCATGTATGTATATTTTTGTATATGTATATATCGATTTTATATGAAATAAATATTAATCAGTTTTGGTTAATATTGTTTTAAAGTTTTTAATCTAAACTAGTTTAGTTTTAGATTAAAGGATAAACTTTAAAAGTTTTTGAAATCCTAGTTATTATCAACAAGTTGAGTTGATAAGGATATTTAAAGTTTAAATATTTAAACAAGTTTTGTTTTTTAAAAGCTTTGAACTTTAAATAGATAAGGATTACTAGAATTTAAATTCGATATATATATAATTGTTCATATTTATTCCGTTTTTTTTACCGGAAATCGTCACCGGCGACCACCGCGTGACTGCTAGAGGCGGCCCAGTTGCGGCAACCCAGTGTTGTGGCCGTCTCGGCCCAGATGGGGTAGCCGGTGGTAGTGATGTATCGCCGGTTATGGCCCAAATGAGGGTAGCCCAGTTGAGGCTAGTCATCGGCCCATATAGAGACGGCCCAGAAGAGATCGAGACGTGATCCGTGTCTAGATTGCGGCCCAATTTATTTTCGGCCTAGCAGCAGCTACGGCCCAAGCCGTGACCCCTTTGCGGCGGTCCGGCAGCCCAGGGTGGTTCGGCCCAGTTTGGGGTCGGCCCAGTTAGGGTTAAAACTGAGAACGGGCTCTTGGACCATAGACTTCGCGTTATGAATACCGTCTGTATTTTTTTAGGACGCATAATTCGGAATAATTAAACAATACAAGATTGTATATATGTATTAGTTTTACGGACTTAAAATTAGTATATACATACATATATATATATATATATATATATATTATGGTTAAAAAGATTATTTTAACTAGTTAAGTTAAAATAAAGGATTATTATATTTTTGGATTAAAATATAATATTTAACCTAATAGTGTATCATTGTTGAACAAAGTAAAACAAGGACAACTTTAATCAATTAAGTGTTTTTGGATTAAAACGCATTTGGTGTAATAGTTTTTTATACCAATAGTAAATAATTGATTAAAAATGATGACAAAGTTTTTGTCATATTTCTCGTCTCGATTAATAGTTTGATTAATTGAGAGGTAACGAGAAAGGTTAATAGATCAAGGATGTATGTATGTTGTTTGCATTATTTATTGTTTATATGTAATGCGTGGTTGATTATTTATATTTTGTTTATATATAAATGTTGAATGGGTTTGACTTGTATACTAAAGTCGCATTAGTTTTTTTAAGTCGCGTTTGTAGTTTCTACATGTCAACTACAAATGCTTGACTTAAATAAGTCAACAATATATTCTTGCTGTGGTTGGACATGTAGGTTATAGGTTTTGCCAACTTAGACCTGTGGTTGTGTTTTTCCTTTCTGTATTTCTTTTTGGTTTTAGGGAGGCCTGCGTGCCACTTACAACCCCTTTTATAATGTAAAAGTAATAGAATAGAATTTCATGTATTCTAGTTTAGTTTGTTGTAACCAAAACCAAGGACGAAGATCTATCAAGATGGAGTTTTTCAAAAATGGAGGAACAAGATGAAATTGCTCGAGTCAAGACCGGAGGTGTCAAGGCCAGTGGGAGCAAGGAGACTAAACACATGATCAAGCCACAGGATCAAGCTTTGTCTAGTTTGTCCTTAGCTGACCCCTTAGGACATAGTTGGCAAAACTATAACAAGTTTATTATCTGCGTGGTTGTGCTTTACTTTTATGATTATTATGCGACTATAAAATTAAGGCAGGAGGTTAATAATAGTTTTTATTAATCAGAGGTAAAACCACGGTATATGATAAAATTGGAATACGACAACAGTTTTAAAAAATTAAATATTTTATGATTGTCGTATTAGCATTTTAAAACAGTTGGTTTTTAAGATGGTTTTATCATAAGACGTATTGTGTACTTAGTTCAAAGTATACTAAGATATACGGATTTTAAAACACATAGTTTTAAAATGTTTTAAAAAACTGGAAATCAAGTTTTTCAAACTTGGATAAAACCCAAGAAAATCTTAGATCAGTGTGCTACCCACCTAATGGAACACCTTTGCTGTTAAACGGTACTCGGGTGTCGGAAGTGCCCAAACCTTGGGCATCCGGGTTCAAACCATTGAGGGAAAGGGTATGAAAGGTTATGCGATAATCGGGAGTCCCGGCCAGAATTCATACTGTCTTAGGTGGTACGATCTATTTTGGTGATAATCGGGAGTCCCGACCCAAAATGCACTAGAGTAGAGTTAAGCATACTAGATTTTGTCTAAGTACTCTACGAGGTTCTAGGATTCGTATCAGATAGGTACGATTGGTACAGGGTGCTACCTACCAGAAATAGCATGACTTGGCGGGAAGTGCCCAAACCATGCGTCAAGTGTGTGAAATATGGATCCAAGGGCTAATACTTATCATTTATCGATTTGTATTAGCAAAGTCTATTGTGTATTACTAATTGAACTACATGATTGAGATTGTAGATGGCAAACACATCCAACACTAACAACCTCTTACTACTTTCTATCCTTGAGAAGGATAAGCTCGCCGGACCTAACTTTCTCAACTAGGAGCGCAATCTTCGGATCGTGCTCAAGCATGGGAGAAAGTGGTATGTCCTCGAGGAGCCGATGGGAAATTACCCAGCCAATAGTGTATGAGCATGATGGAAACATCGGCTTATGACATGATCCGCTAGTTGAGGGACATGTTTTAGGAGCAGGTTCGTACAGGACGGTACGATATCACGAGGGCTCTTAACATTTGCAATATGGCTAAAGGTACTTCGGTTAGTACCCATGTCATAAAAATGAAAGGGTACATAGACCACCTAGAAAGGCTTGGACACCCAATACTGTTGCAGCTGGCAACGGATATGATGCTTAACTCGTTGTCTGATGACTATAAGCCTTTCATAGTCAACTACAACATGAACAACATGGAGAAATCCATAGCTAAGCTTCATTCGATGCTCAAGATAGTTAAGTCTAATATGGGTACTATGTCCAAAGATATTCTCATGGTAGATAAGGGTAATAGTAATAAGAGGAAGGGGAGCAGCGGCAGGGGCAAGGGTAAAACCAAGCCGGGACCATCTGCACCCAGGGCCAAGGTAAATGGCAATGGCTAGGGCAAGCGATTTAAACCGAACAAAGCAAAGTCCGAGAATTGGCGCTTTAAGTACGGTGAGATTGGCCAGTACAAGGTCAACTGCCTGAAGCGTCACGAAGGTGGTGTTTAGTCTAACACCACAAGTAACTTCGGTGACTAACTTCAGTATTTGCTTTCAAGTAGTGTTTGACATTTGCAATCATTTATTGCAATAGGTTAGTGAAAGCGAAAGGTGCCAAGAATGCAAGGATCCCACGTGAAGAAACAAGGATATTAATAATTCATAGTTGAAAATATTTTTCTATTTCAAAGCTGTTTTTTAAAATATTAATGAATTATTTAGTGACATATCCTTGCACGTGGTTTGTGATTATATCTAGTCAAGTTTGACTAGAGGTTAACTAACAAGTCAAAGTTGTTGACTTATTAGTGGTTGATCCTATGTATTAATTATTGCCATTGAGATATATCAATGTTAATTGCTCGACTAAAATTATAGAATTACTTGAATCAACACGGTTGGTGTTGTTGATTAGAAGGTTTATCTAATCGAGTAATTATAAGTATTTATGAAAACAAGTTCAAGGTTTGAACTAGTATTAAACACTTGAAATAATAGTTATTATTTCTGGGAATGTGTTTAAGGATAAAACATTGGTGATCATGATTATAATGGATATTATAATCAAGGGTACTCACATGTTTAAAATAAGAATCCGTACAAGTGTGTTATACTTGTAGTCATGTAATGTTTCGAGAAACCAGAATCCGTACAAGTGTGTTATACTTGTAGTCATGTAAAGTTTCAAGAAACCAATTTCCGTAATAGGAAATAGTGGGTATGTGGAAAACCCAAGTCTAAGGTTTCGTCGATTTTAAGATTCTTATTCAAAATCTAAGTTTTAGATTTATATTTAAAATCAGTATTTTGACTTTTGTGTCAAGTTTGACCACGTCAATAAGGTATTTTAAGTAATGCTATGTTTTCATAATAGTCAGTGGGAGCAATTGACCTACGCAAAGGTATTTATCAAGTTTTGATAAATTGAAATATATATGTATATATATTTGCGTAGAAGCTAATAAGTGTTTTGGATAAACACAGTGATTATTAGCTTGTTGAATTTCAAGAACGTAAATAATTTTAATGACGGGTTTTTGAGGATTCAAAGTGGTCCAGGTGTTAGGACTAGTCCCAGGATTTCATAATTATATATTGAAATTTGATGTCCAATATTAATATATATAAAAAAATTAAGTATTGAAAATAATAAACAACATATTAAATAAGTGTTTCTACACTAAGTATCTAATTTTGTTTGCGGGTTAGCGTAAACAAAAGGTTTATTATTTTAGTCTATTTCTTGGAATAGAAAAGTTTTATACATCTACAATGTAACTAGGTATAGTTACGGGATAATTTTATATATATTCAGAAACAAGGAGTTAATCCAGTTCTCCAAGTTCAGGGAATATGATAAAATTAAAAGACTAGACTTGTTTTCAAGGTTTGCGGAAAACAAATCATCTAGAAAAATGAGTGGGAGCACTAGTTTGTGCATACTTGTTTTAGTTCATAGTAATGTTGTGGTTTCGAGAAGTGATCCGTGATAAGTCCACTTGAACCAACATAGTAACGCAAATAGACGCGGTAAATTGAGACGATGGACTAGTATTAATTTTGTACTATATTCCAGGAGGGTGAATATGGAGAGTACATTATTAATCCCATTACTCTTCACAGATTTTGTATGTTTTGGTAATATCTGTTGGTCCCGAATGGATACTACAACAACAAATGTTTGTAGAAGGGGGGGGGGGGGGTTGAATACAAACTTTAGCTATTTAAAATTTAAGACACACAGTTTACTTTTATATAATTCTTTATTGATGTGAATCAAGAATTACATGAACTAGATGCGGAAAATATAAGTTCAATAAAAGGTGGCAACTAAATCGTCTAACACATAGACTAAGCTTTCTCAAACAACTAATGTCTAAGACGTTCAACACATGAAAAAAGTTTGCAACACAGAAAGTAAAATGCTAACTCTTCTAATTCTCAACAGATGAGATTTCTGTGTTCAACTCTATCAATTCACATACTTAGCATGTTTCCATGCATAAGTATATATAAGCAAGGTGTCCGGGTTGATGAAGTGGAGAAGGGGACAAGGTACTTGATTTAATAATATTATAATAGATTAAAGTTAGTGGGTAAAAGGTAAGATAACTTTATACACAAAGTGTGTAAAGTAGTTGTACCTTTCAGTAAGGTCTTTACCCACTATCTATTATTATATTATTAAAGTACTACCTTTATGTCTTGGGACAGGAACCTTCTCCTTCCATGCTTGTACTTTTATCAACACCATGCTTTCAGAAGACTTGACTTTACCAAGTATAGAGTTGCCAGCCATACTTAGTTGTTTCAAAATATCTTCGAGATCTTCTCTTCTGAAATATCTTTCTCCTTTTCCAGGGGATCAAGATCCATCCTTTTTATTCGTTTGCAGATCCAAAAAGTGCTATGTACTTTTACAAAGAAAGATCTAAGGCATAATAGAACAACACATGTTCTGCCTTTGACTTAAGAAAATATTACACTGAAAAACTATTAGCTGATTAAAGACTCAGCTAACAGACACTGAACTGCTGACATATTTTTGCTCAGCTAAGGACAATAGTGAAAGGCTCATCTAATTAGATCTGCTCAGCTGATCAAACTTGATCAGCTAATCAATATAATTAGGTTACAGCTTATAAGCTAATCAAAACATATTCTCAGCTGATCCCAAGGGCTCAGCTAATCATTTGAGTATGATCAGCTTATTGAGACAAGAAAGGATAAGTATAGGATACCTTATCTGACATAAGGGAGGCATCAGCTAATAAAGAATACACTGTTGTTTGTCCCTTTATGGATGAAGCAATGCGAATGGCAATAAGAACACACACAAACACCTTGATATTTGTGAGAATATGAATGCAAAACTTGTATTGAAAATCGCACCAAGGCTATATATAGCCTTGGGAAAGTTACATAACACACCCTCACTTTTTGAGTTCTAACAATCTCCCCCTAAGTGAGGAGTGTGCATATTACAAATATTTTGAATTACATAAGATAAAAACAATTATGGAACAGCATTGCGTAATCCAAAATAACTTTGCCATTTGCGGATTATCCTCCTGCTCTCCAGTGTTTTCTTAAGTTTTTCAATATGAAGCCAAACAAGTTGTCTCTCTTTATCAGTGATGGAAGCTCCAGCATTTGCGTTCTTCATTTCAAGACTATTATATAAGATTCTCAGCGTGCCGTCTGAATAACCCAAGAGATCACACATACGAACAAAAGTTTTCTCTTTTCTTGAATTTCTGAAGACGACACCTGGTTCACCGTTAAAGAACTTGTAGTCAGCATCAACTATAGTTAATAAATCCATCTGAGCCAAGTTAGGATGATTCTGTTGAGATTTCAGCACATTAACTTTTTCAAGATTATTTTCAGCTGCCAGTTGCATATCATGCTCTTCAATAAACTCCATTAACTTTCTCATATACTTCATCAGTGCAGAACGGCCAAACACCTCATTTGGTTTCTTTCCTTGTTTTTCTGACAGGTACAAATAGATGACGTTGATGTCATGAAGTTGAATATATCTTAGATCTGCCTCATTGAATGTAAACTTCTGACCATTTGCCCTTTCTACTTCGAACCAAACAATGGTATGACCAAATCCATCATCACTGTAGATATTGAGAAGTTTTGTTATCGGATATTCTGAGATGATCTGCTCTTTTGGAGTTCTGAATCTTTCCAACATGTGTTGATATCTTATTACTTGACTTTCATTTAAATGTCTCAACTCTGGAGGTGTCCTAGTTTCAATTTCATTCACATAAATTTCTTGAATTCTGTCTTCGAGATATGGACCATTCACTGAATAATCCCTCCAGATTGGATTTAATCTTGCAAGTCTCGTAAACATGTTGCTTCTGTCAAGAGACGGAGTACCTGTATACAATGAAGGAGCAGGAGGCACAAATACATTTGGAGGCACTGGCCATTCAGTATCTCTGACAAACTCTCTGGCTGCTTCTTCTTGTTGTTTTTGTCTAAGTAGATCTGCAGCAGATGTTTGAAACTGTCCTGTTGGGGGTGGAAAAACAGAATGGACTTCAAAGTTTACCCCACTTAGAACTTTTGAAACATCAAAAGTTTTCTTTTTAGCTCTAGTCATCTTTTGCTTCCCTTTTCTTCGTTTCTCAATCTCAGCTGGTTCTAGATAATCCTCAAACCTTCTAACCACTTGTGTATATTGAGTTTCAGGATTTGTTACAAATGTAACATACTCATCAATTTCTTTATCAATTTCATCTGAACTTTCATTAGCTTCCATTCCAATCCCAGCATCACCATACCACTCCTGTACATTCTCTGTATCCAATTCAAGAGTTACCTCTTCAGTTTGTTCACTGTTTAGTTCTATCTCCCCCTGTTCATGTACATTAGACCTCTGTTCAAAGATAACCATCTGTTGTTTAAGAACATCATCGGCCTGAGTATCCCTATCTTGACCTCCACTTCCCCCTTCTCCTGTAAAATTTTGACTCGACGGAGTGAATGATACAATATCCTTCGAACTCATGTACAGCCTTCTCCGTGTCTCCCCCTCGGGGTGATCATCTGGATCAGGATCGTCACGTCTCTGCTTTTGTGTACTCGCTTGAGTTTTCCAAGCAACATCCACTGCTCGCAACCTTTCAGAGATCTCAGAGAATTTTGCATTAACATCAGAGAACTACCTGTCAAGTTTGGAGTCAATAGAATCCAGTTTTGCCTGCAAAGGAGCCACAACTTGATTAATAGCATCGTTAAGCTCGGACTGTGTAACATACCAGGTATCACGTGAGATACCCGTTGAGGGTCCTGCCACAAAGGCTGGCCCACCTAAAGGAGCTGTTGAGGGGTTGACTCCAGCAGGATTTCCATCCCATCCTCGAATAATACTATCAATAGTATTACCTAGGGATGTTCCGGGAACACTTTTGATCAGTGTAACCAGTGCTTCAATTGTGTCTTTGTGTCTATCAAGAAATACGGATATCCGCGGATAATCAATGTGCTCTGAAAGACTGGGCGAGGACGAGGGAGGCTGTCCTCTAGTTTCAATATGTCCCATCGCAGAGGGAGATGGTCGTAGATTATGTGCAAAATCCCTGTGCAATGAAATAGAAGGTCTTTGAGGACCTGCTAAGTGGCTGGGTGGGGTTTGAATGTGCACGGTTGGGATAGCCGTGTCTATTTCAATATCAGACCTAACAGTGTCAGGTCTAATAGTAGACGTGGTTGCCTGGCTTTCTGGGTGTGGTGAACTCTCAACTCTCTCATTTTATTTTCTCACATAACTACTACTCACATCATCATCTTCTTCATTTACATAACCAGCATACTGATTTGGAGATAATGGTGAAGTGTCAGTGGAAATAGAATCAATTTCAAAAGATGGTACATGATCATGCTCAGGAGCAAGTTGAACTATCGGAGTGAATTGTGGTACTATCACTTGTGAGGGAGTTGGATTTAAAATGATATTCAGACCTTGAGCATTCACAAAGGGTGATTGTTCAGTAGGATCAGTTAATCTCATATAGGAAGGAGTACTGTCTGATGTATGAGTGATAGGAATTTCAGGGGTGCGGACAGGAGATGACAAAATATGAACAGGAGGTGTAGTGACAGTGTTTGAGATGGAAGCTGTACTATCAGAATCTGAGCTGGAAAGATTGACTTGTTCAGTGGATGCATCAGATTGATCATTGGTTGGAACAGTTAGAGACTCAACATAGTCAAGAATATCACCTGGATCAAATGTAGCTGCTCCCTCTCTATGTGTATCTACCTCACCAACTTCACCACCCCTCTCAAGATTTTCTCTCTGCACAGCCTTCTCAGCATCTCCCGTAGATAACTGAGTCCTATCCTCTATTTCCTCACGAGGTACTACTTCTCCCTGGGAAGGTAGGACCGGCTCTGGTCTAACCAGGGGAGGAATTCCTACACTCGTCCTATAGGTGAATACTATGTCATTTTGCGCACAAAGATCCAGCAAGGAAACAGGAAATGGTTGAGGATCTGGTAATGGAACAGGAATACCAGGTTTTATAACATTAACAGCTTTGGGGGCAATAGAAGGCGAACCTACTCGTCAAGGAATGTCAAGGGTTTCATCCATGACGTGCTGAATGATCATCGGAATGAATCGCAGAGAAGGTAAGAATTTGGCCGCTGCCTTCTTCAAACTGTTTTTCTGTGTAATTGTGATTTTGAGATCATTGAAGAGTAATTGAGCATAATCCACATGAAGGTGATTTCCTGCAGCAACAAAAGTCCTCATTTGATTTTCTGTTAGATGCTCATATCCCGTGTGTTTGGCAGTTAAGCATTTCTGCAAGATTGTCATGAACATGTTATACATTGGGTGGAAATTATTTCTCCTGAATTGACTTTTCTTTTCCAATGGACCAGAGTAACCAAAGGATTGAATAGCAGCTAGGCACAGTTCATCATCAGGGAGTGGATCAAAATCAGTTGTCGGTGATCGGCTATCAGCCGTAGGAAGGTGAAAAATCTCCCTGAGTCTATCTACTGTGATAACAAGGCGAAAATCATCAACCTCAGCCCTAATGAAAGATTTTCAGAATGATTGGTATGGACATAGTAGGTTTTCCAAAATTGTTGTGCATACACTTCTGGAACATGAGTACCAGTGGTAGCAGAATTATATGTAAGGGCATGATTCAGAGGATGGACACGAAGAATTTTATAAGAATTGGGTGGTTAGGGTTTTTCAGGGTGGCTAGGCCTATAAACTGGTTGTTTTCATGAGATGTGACAGATAGGAATTCTGCCCTAGGCATTAAAAGCTCATCGGGTTTTAGGTTTTGGGCAGGCTGGTTAGGAGCCACATAATGAACATGTGATGTGGAGTCACCTTCCATGTTAGCCATTTATCTGCACAAAACACTCAAGTAGGTTAAATCTGAAATACAAGTTAACAGTAACAAGCTTAAATACTCATGAAAAATGATCAAACTTAGATCAAACTCGTCCTTTTGATACTAAGTTGACACATTTTGACCAAAGACACCTTAAAAAATAACTTTTGAAATTTTGAAGAAAAACCCTAACTCTCAGATGTTCATTGTGTAAACCCTGTTTCACTGAGTGAAAAATGAAATTTGGTCTTCAAAATACAATGATTTCATGTATACGAACAATTTTATTATACTAAGGTATAGGCAAAAAGTGTCCCTAACACCTAGTAAAAGACCAAAATTCAAATTTGAGGTGTATACTCATAGCTGCGAAGAATACGAACAACAAAAGTTATAAATTTAAAATTCTGTTTACAGATCCAAAATCCTCGTGAAAATCTAAGTGACATTTACCAAAGCAGCTGTAGCAATCGAGGTCAAAAGGATAGTTAAAAGTTGAAATTTCAGTTCGTGAAAACCCTCGTAGATTCGAACTGTTCTTACCCAAAAATACCACTCAAAACTCAAAAGTAAGAAATTTCCACCGCACAGATTGTTTACCTTGTGAATACGAAGTGAATGATATAAAAATTTTAAATTTTGACAGAGGTTTAAGGTATTTTGAAAGTTTGAGTAACAATGGCGGTGAGAGAGAAATTCGAAGTTGCAGGGATGAAAAACCGAAGAAGATGATCGGTTATGGAGTTTTGTAAAAAAAATCTGTACGAATGAGACACGTGTCAGGTAGATATTGGTCCTTTTGAGGCGGGGACAGTCTTGGTGACCGTGAGGATTCGCATGCGAATTTTGAATTCGCATGCGAATATAGTGATGAGATGGATTCGCATGCGAATTTTGCTAAGGGAAGGATAGGCATGCGAATGTGGGATATTGAATGGTTCGCATGCAAATGTGTCTCAGTGATGAATTCGCATGCGAATGTAACCACGTGGCAAAATGTGAAGGCATTAGAAACCGTGTACATGTGCTTTAAGTTCGCATGCGAATTTTGGGAATCGCATGCGATTACATAGCCAACAGAGTAGACCATGAAACCCCTTGATTTGAAAAATTCGAATGTGAATGAGTCAGTGTGAGAGATTCGCATGCGAATTGCACTTAAACTTTGAATTTGCATGCGAATTTTCTCAGTTCAAATGGTCTGATACCACTTGTTTGTCCCTTTACGGATGAAGCAATGCGAATGGCAATAAGAACACACAATAACACCATGATATTTGTGAGAATATGAATGCAAAGCTTGTATTGAAAATCGCACCAAGGCTATATATAGCCTTGGGAAAGTTACATAACACACCCTCACTTTTTGAGTTCTAACAACTGTCAGCTGATCCTTAACTGCTTCAGCTGATCTTTGAGGAACCCTCGGCTGATGGTTTGCACCATCAGCTGATGCTTTGTAGATGCATAGCTGATGCTTCTTGACTTGTCTTTTCTTCTTAGCTGATCTTCCTGAAGCTGGTCCTTTGGCTGATACTCAGTGTTCAGCAGACACGTTGACTCGTCAGCTGACGTTTCTTACTTAGAAATTCTTTTAAGTCTTTTATGAAAAACAACACATGTTTTTCATTTATCCAAGTACAAAACTGAATATGTGGTTTTGTTAACATCAAATTCTATTTCAAATAATAGACAGGTTTGACTTATGGTTTGATATCTGTATCTCCCCAACAATATCCGTAAATAAAAGTTTTTTATTCAAAATCTTGTCCGTGACTACCTATCTTGGTGGGAACCTCGATTAGGGAGGTAATAACGTCATTGTAATCCTTGGTGGAGATTCATAGTGATTGAAGATAGCTACCAGGAGTGTAGGCCAAGGATGTACGGGTATTCACAAGGGGTGTGAATACTGGATAGTGACATCGTGAAGAATACCGCGTGGTCAATGAGTAAAAGGTATTCGTCACATAGGTTGTCCTCAATCCTAAGATATTTGGTTTGGGATGCGTGGACTTCTGGCATTTGGATCGCACCTAACGCTAGCCGTAACTGGGTAGTAATAACGGGCATATCTGGTGTCAGCGGAAACCGTGTTGCCAAATGCAAGTATGAGAGAGGCATTCTGCACCTCCTTTTTAGGAGAGATGTTTATGGGCCCCTTGACTGATCTAGACTGTAGAAGTGCATGGCCATGCCCAAACGAACTGATATGTTCTTTGTCGTTTATCACATCAGTCGAAATCGGATAGTCGAGAAAATTTTGTGAGTGTTCAGAGTTGACTCATACCATGCTCACACTCACAATCGAAACGTCGTCCTGTAGAGGGAAAAGCCTAAAGTATACCCACTCATAAGACAGGGGGTTCTTATGAAATTTTAAAACAGTTAGTTTTATAAATTATAAAACAGTTTTTTCTATAAGGATTTATTATCACACCTGGGTATAAAAGTTCTTATCGTTTGGTTAACCTAAGGACTTGTCTAGAGGTTTCCTTAGGCCAGTGTCATCAAGGTTCCCTGGTTGACGGCAAGCACAAGTGGGAGTCTGATAGGATTTGCGTGCATAAACCGTCGAACCCTGATGCCACGTCCAATGCCATAAGGCACTCAAGGGTCACACCTGTGAGGGCATGTAATCTGAGAAGTAATGCAACCACAAGTGGGAGAAAGGTTTAGTAACAGTTAGTTATAAACCAGTGTTAGTAAGTTATGGTTTTAACTTACGGAGAGAATTACTTACCAAGTTATTAATTGACAAGAAAATATATATTATTTAGTTAAATAAATATATATTATTAATTAATTAAGATTAATAATTTAAGTTTAAATTATTAACGATTATATTGATTAATAAAAAAAGAATAATTATAATATAATATAATATATATTATCACATAATGGCCTACGGCCGATTATGTGATATATATATATATATATATATATATATATATATATATATATATATATATATATATATATATATGTATATATATGTATATATATATATATATATATTATATTTTGATAATTATTATTATTAATTACATATCTTGGTGATTAAGTTATCCTAATTCAAGATAAGGAAACCTTTTAAATGTTTCCTAATATGATCCTAATTCCTGTGATTATAAATAGGAGATCATATGGTGAATTAGAGAATAATAATTCTAAGTTTTAAAATAAGAAAAGAAAATAACTCTCCTCTCCTCTCTCTCTCTCTCTTTCTCATATGGTTCGGCCGAGAACCATGAACCATGACTGAGTTCGGTTTTTGGTGATTATTGACATCGAGTACAAGTTGTGTGTTCGGGTGTTCGTGGTTGCGACCTTTCTAGCAGGATCTCGTTTTTCTTCATCACGGGTGGATTATTACTTGAGCAACCCTAAGGTAAGAAAAGGTATGATATCCATATTCTTCTTCTTGTTCTTGTTTGATGATCGAGTATATATTATATATATACTAGTACTGATCGATATATATATGTATAAATATACAAGTTTTGTATATTGTTTCTATACATCATATGTTCTTATATTAATATGAATGTTTTTGTTGTTTGTTATGTTCATATTATTATTGATTGTTTTACATACATACATGTTTCGATTTATACATATACCTTGTGATAAACAAAGATTCTAACCTTTTAGGGTTTTTGGGTGGTTGATCATTCAAGTTCCGCTTTTATGAATGATTAATCAGTTTTCATCCTTGAGTCGGTTTAAACCAGTTTGAGTTTGAATCAGTATGACACATAGGAGGTGCTATAAAACCCATCAAATATCTGTTGTTGTTGGGATTGTGAAGTCCAAAGTTTTTGCTTGTGCTAAAGGAGGTAAGAAACCTGTTAGTAGTAAACAAGACAATATATCAAATGAATCTCAGTATGAGAAGGGTGATTCCTCTGTCATATGTGGTTCAGCTGATTTTAATGATAATCTTCATGATGTTGTTAAGGATTTTAAAAAACGAAGAAAACGATCTTACAAAAAATGTGATTGCCCTTTAACGTTGAAACTAAAGTTTGGTAATGATAATAAGTATTATATATGTAAGTTTACGGAAGAGCACAATCATTTGTTGCTTCATCCAGATTTCACAAAACACTCGAATGCTTTCAGAAAAGTTAGCTTTTCCAAAAAAATATTTCTACATAATATGAATGATGCTGGTATTGGTTCTTCTGGTCATAGGGTTTTGTCTGAATTTTATGGTTCTGAAGATATTGGGTTTTTTAAGACTGATGCGAAAAATTATAAGAGGGATGTGTTGCCTTTTATCGGTGATTATGACAGCAAGATCATTGTGGAAGTACTTTCTAAAAAGAAGGAATCTATTTCTAATTTTGCTTTCGAATATTTCCTCTGTTAGATTATGTGCAGAGATAATTAATGGGCACATTATATCCAATGTTATAAGAGACTAAAGGGTCACACTGCTACACACCTAAATTTGAACAGTTGGATTTTACCATAAATCTGTGTGGAAATAATTAATCAAGTTGGATTAATTATTAAAGAGATAAATAAATAATTAATCTGTTTGTATTAATTATTAAAAGGAAATAAATAATAAATAGTTATTTATTATTTAAGAAGAAATTAAATATTAAGATTAATATTTAACGGACCAGTTAATAGTTAATTAACTAGTAAAAGTCCAGGGGTCCAAAGTGAGAGGAATGAAAGTTTAATTAAAACAAGCGGGCTTTTAATTAAACGGGCTTGGGTCCTTTTAGAGGTCTATATATAGCCTTCAAGCCTTAAGGGTTATTAAGGATTAACAAGGTGATAACCCTAGCCACCACTCTCTCTCCCTCCTTATCGATCTCGCTCTCTCTCTCGGCTCCTCTCTCTTTCGTCGAACTCGAACCGAGAAAAAACCCCAAGGGTGTTTTTTCGATTAATGGTCGATGCAAGGCACACACACACACACTCAGTTTTGAGTGTTGAAGCTAAGGTAAATCCAGGAGCGGTCTAACAGCCAGTTCTTTGGAGGTGCAGTAGTGGTGGACTACTTTAGCAATCCCAAGATCACAAAGAGGTATTGTTTCTTGTTACTCTTTTCTGTGGTTTGTTGATTGTTAAGAAACTACATAGATCATCAGTTCTAAAGATCCTAACCCTTTTGGGGTTTAGAGGGTTGTGTTCAATCCAGTTCCGATTTAGGATTGAACCAGTAGAATCAAACCCAGGTTTGACCAGTCTGTGTCATTAGGTGGTTTGGTCTGATTAAAACCCTTCAGTGGTATCAGAGCCTCGGCTCTATGATCTATAGTTTTTAGTTTTATATATTTCTAGATTTAAGGTTTTTTGTTCTTGATCTTAATATTGTTATTAGCTTTTTGGAAAATCAAAGAGGTAACGAAAACAATTCGTTTTTGTTATCAGGTTTATCCTATTAATCAGAAAATTCAAGCAGTTGGTTTGAATGGTTAAAAGGATTATGATTTTTTGGATAAAGATAGGTTTGATCAACAAAATTGAACAGTTTGTTTAATTTGTTAAACCTGGATAATCTAGTTAACTGGTTTGTTTAGGATTGTATGATCTTCTATTTAATCTTGTTTTTCCTCCTCATAAAAATCGAAAACCATAAGGTGATAAAAACAGTTTTTTTTCCTTTTTTTATCCAGATAATAAAAGGTTTAATTTTAATCAGATAAGTTTAAGCAAGGTTATGTTTAAACGGTTAAAAAAAGGATAAACCTTTTATCTAAAACTATATATTAACCATAAATTTAAATAGTTCTTGTTTAAAGGTTAAAAATATGGTTTTAGGATAATTAGTTATTAATAAAACAAACTTTGTTAATATTAATAATTGATAGTTTTGGTTTTTGAAATAAATCCAGTTTTTAATCAGAATATTAAAACAGGTTAGTTTTAATAGGTTAAAAGGATTTAAAAATTTCTTTTTATTGTTTTAATCGGAAAACGGGAACCGAGACCATCACCGTGGCCGGCGGCGGACGTCGGCAGCGCAGCCCAGGTGCGGCGGCGTCAGAGGCGGTTGGCGGTAGCGGTGCTACGGCCGAGTAGGCCTCGGCCCAAGGGGTGTTCAGCCCAAGGTGACCTGCGACCCAAAGGGGTTCTCGGCCCAGAAGTAGGTGGCCCACATAGTTTTTCAGATTAATGCAAAAAGGATTAGTTTTAGTTAAAGTATATATATATTTTTGATGTTTGTTTATCATGTCTAGTTGAGGCTGTTAAATAAACTCTAAAATAGGTAAGTTTATATAAATTTTGGAGAAACAAACAAGATGATATTTAAATGATCAAATGCTGTCGAAATTTTAAGTTTTTGGAAAACTAATAAAATACTCGATATGGGATTTCATTCAAGTTTTGAATGAAGACAAGTTTTTCAAAGTTTGTTGGAAAACTAATTTTTTGGTCAAGCAATTTCAAATACTTTAAGATCATAATTCTCATTTTGATTTATAGTTATTAATCAAAAAGGGTAAATGAGAATGGTTAAACGAATCAGGTTATATGCTTTACTGCACAGTTTTTGTTTATAAATTCTTTTAACTGCGTGGTTGTTATATATATATATATATATATATATATATATATATATATATATATATATATATGTGTGTGTGTGTGTGTGTGTGTGTGTGTGTGTATGTGTGTGTGTGTGTGTGTTGATTATATATATTGCGTGGTTGTGATATATAGCTATAGTTTTGCCGACTTAGGATTCGTTTTCCTTTTTATTTTTTATTTTGGGAAGGCCTGCGTGCCAATTACAATCCCTTTCCTAAATTGTAATATTGTACCGGTTCGGGGACGCTTGCGTGCCGCTTACAACCCCATTCTTTATTGTAATTGTACTAGAATAGTTGGAGTTTTATTTCCTTTTTTTTCAAAATGGATTCCAAGAAGGCATTCAAAAAGATGGTGTTTTGCATGAAGTTCGGATACTTCGAAGGAGGTGTCAAGGCAAGTGGGAGCAATACATCAAGAGGGCGAATCCAAGTCCGTTCATCCTTAGGATTGACCTTAGGATTAGTTGGCAAAACTATAGGGCTTTATCCGCTTATTATTATGTGTGTGGTTGTGTTTTTCATTTACTGCTTATTCATATATATGACGTTTATATTGTTGGGGAGATACAGATATCAAACCATAAATCAAACCTGTCTATTATTTGAAATAGAATTTGATGTTAACAAAACGACATATTCAGTTTTGTACTTGGATCAGTGAAAAACATGTGTTGTTTTTCATAAAAGACTTAAAGAATTTCTAAGTAAGAAATGTCAGCTGACGAGCCAAAGTGTCAGCTGAGCACTGAGTATCATCCAAAGGAACAGCTTCAGAAGGATCAGCTAAGAAGAAAAGACAAGTGAAGAAGCATCAGCAATGCATCTACAAAGCATCAGCTGATGGTGCAAACCATCAGCTGAGGGTTTCTCAAAAGATCAGCTGAGCAGATATGGATCAGCCGACACATTTTCTTCGGTCAGCTGAGGCCTCCCACATGTCAGATAAGGTATTCTACACTTATTCTTTCTTGTCTCCATGAGTTGATCATACTCAAATGATTAGCTGAGCCCTTTGGGATCCGCTAAGAGTTTGTTTTTTTAGCTTATTAGCTGTACTCTCATTCATCTTTAGTTCATCAGTTTGATCAGCTGAGCAAGTCTAGTTAGCTGAGTCTTTCACAATTATCCTTTAGCTGAGCAAAAGTATGTTTGCAGTTCAGTGTCTGTTAGCTGAGTCTTTACAATGTTTATCAGCTAATAGTTTTTCAGTGTAATATTTTCTTAAGTCAAAGGCAGAACATGTGTTGTTCTATTATGCCTTAGATCTCTCTTTGTAAAAGTACATAGCACTTTTTGGATCTGCAAAGAAACAAAAAGGATGGATCTTGATCCCCTGGAAAAGGAGAAAGATATTTCAGAAGAGAAGATCTCGAAGATATTTTGAAGTATCTAAGTATGGCTGGCAACTCTATACTTGGTGAAGTCAAATCTTCAGAAAGCATGGTGTTGATAAAAGTACCAGCATGGAAGGAGAAATTTACTATCCCAAGACATAAAGGTAGTACTTTAATAATATAATAATAGATAGTGGGTAAACTTATTCTAAAAAGTATGTTTACTTTACACACTTTGCGTGTAAAGTTAACTTACCTCTCACCCACTTGCTTTATCTATTATAATATTAAGTAACTAAGTACCTTTGTCCCCTTCTCTCTTCATTAACCCGGAGAACATCTTGCTTATATATACTCATGCATGGAAACATGCTAAGTATGCAAATTGATAGAGTTGAACACTGAAATCTCATTTGTTGAGAATTAGAAGAGTTAGCATATTATTTTCAGTGTTACAAACTTGTTCATGTGTTAAACATCTTAGACATTAGTTGTTTAAGAATAGCTTAGTCTATGTGTTAAACGAATTTAGTTGCCACCTTTTATTGAACTTAGATTTTCCGCATCTAGTTCATGTAATTCTTGATTAACATCAATAAGAATTATATAAAAGTAAACCGTGTGTCTTTAAATTTTAAATTGCTATAGTTTGTATTCAACCCCCCTTCTACAAACATTTTTTGTTGTAGTATCCATTCGGGACCAACAAATGGTATCAGAGCAGGCTAGATAATCCATATCTAAGATCTGTTTTGCTTACTCTTCAACTGCTTCTACCCCACAATTCAAAATGGCCACTCCTGTTACTACCAATAACAATTCTATCAACAATGGCTCACTCACAAGGTAAACTAACTTTGATGGGGAAAACTTTTCCCTCTTGAAAAATAGAGTTTATCTCTATATGTCCAGCCTTGATGATGTGATGCTTAAGATTGTTACTTAAGGTCCTTATGTTCCATCCTCGGTTGATACTGTCACTGATGCCACTGATACAACTCCTGCAGTAGAAAGGTATGTTGTAAAGGCCACTCATCAATAGTCTGATGAAGACAAAAGGCTAGTTAATCTTGATGTCAAAGCGAGAACAACCTTAGTCCCAGCATTACCAAATGATGTCTATCATCAAGTTCTCAACTGCAAATCTGCTAACGACATGATGGACACATTTTATGTTGCTTATGAAGGTACTGAAGAAGTGCAGGAGAATAGGAAACTCCTTCTGGTAAGAGAATATGAGTTCTTCTTTGCTCATAAAGGTGAAAGTCCTACTCAGACCTACACCATGTTCAACTGCCTTATTAATGACTTAAGAAGGGAAGATGTTCCCAAGAGCAATAAGGAGCTTGTAAACAAGTTTCTAGACTCTCTCCCAGAATCATGGGATCATTTTATCACTGTGCTTAAACATGGTGACAAAATCAAGGGTCTCACACTAGTTGGTTTATATGGAAACCTCATGAATCATGAACAATCAGTGAAACAAAGGAAACTCTCTACCAAGGAAATGAAGGAGGCTGCAAAAGCTCCATCCACTGCCCTTGTGTCCAAGGATACAAGATCCAGGGGTTTTGCAGCAGTAGTGGATGAATCAAGTGATGAAGAGGAAGAAGAGGAAACTTCTGATGAAGAGCAGGTGGCTGATGGGGATGAAGATCTGGAGAACATGGACAGCATTGAAGTTGTTGTTGGGCAGGCTGCCATGTTGGTGAAAAGGTTCAAACCTTTCTTAAAAAGAAAGGGTGTCAAGAGGTTTGAGAAGAAACCCTTCAAAGGAGAAATAACCAAGTTTAAACCAAAGGCTTCTGAAGGTTGATTTTCCTGTGGCAAGACTGGTCACTATGCCAGTGAATGTAAGTCCAGAGGAAGCACAGGCTTCAAGGGTTCCTCAAGCTCAGACAGCAAGATTGATTATGAAGCTAAATACAAAAAGCTTCTTGCTGTTGTCCTTGACAAGAAGAAGAAGAAGGCCCAGAGTAATGTGTTGGTGGCTGAAGAAGAAGATTGGGCTAAGGAAGATCTCTCAAGTGATGAAGATGAGGTCCTCTCTGCTCAGCTCAGCTTGATGGCCAACACTGGGAGTACAAGTTCCTTTGACGAGGACATGAAGAAAGCTGCCAAAGCTTGTACTTCTCCTGACTGGGATCCCTCTTCTATGTATCAGGTTGGAAAGTTTATTAACTATGATGATAATGAAAAAAACACTATGTTTGATTATCTGTGTGTTGAGTTTCAGTCAAATATTCAAAGAGAAAAGAAGCTAAAAATAGAAATAAAATCACTAAAAGAGATGTTGAGTCTTAAAGATGAGAAACTGAAATTAATGACAAAACTAGAAGATGATTTAGCTAATCAAAAGATACTTAATCAGATCTTGATAAAAGAAACCAATGAAGCAACCATAAAGTTTAATGACCTACAACAAGTAGTTAAATGTTGGTGTGTTTCTGCTGAAAAGACCACTCAGTGTGTCAATGAGCAGATTCCTAAACAAGTTCAAGCTATTATTGGTGGAAATTATTCCCAAGCTGCTAATTGTGTTGATTTTAGTAAGGACATTAATATCTTAGAAAAAACTGATATTTTACCTCTTACTTTTCAAAAGATAGTAAAAGGAAAAAGTATTATCACTAACAGATTTGTCAAAAGTAAATGTACTCAGCTAAAGGACTCAACAACTTCAAAAGTTATTGAAAATTCTATTGTTCTGTCAGATAGTAAAAGTACTAATAATTTAATGTTAAAGGAAGCCAGTAAAGGAATGGAATCATTTGTTGATACCAAAGAGACATCATGTTGTCAAACCTTGAAAGCTGATACATTAAATATAAGTGCTCAGCTGACTGACATTTCATTAGCTAATGATCCTTCATCAGCTGATCAGAGAACAGATGATAGTTGCTCAGCTGATAGCTTGTCAGCTGATCAAAGATCCTCTGTAATCTTAGCTGATCCAGTATCACTTCAAACTCTTTCAATAAAAGAAACCAAGAGAAAAGGACTAAATGTTCACGTGAAGTCCAAGTCTGCCACATCTAAGGTTGATCAAAAATTCCTTTTTCCCAAGGATCAATCTAAGGTGTCTGTAAACAAAGACCTAATTAGTTTACAGAATCAGCTGCAACAGCTGAATGGTGAAATCTATCAGCTGATGACCCATAGTCATCAGAAGATAGTTAAGACATCTCCTGGGCAGTCACTAAAACATGTCAAAGGCTCCAAAAGTCAAAAATGTTATAAATGTGGGAGCAAAGGACATAAGGCAAGTGATTGTTCCCTTGAAGGTAACTCAAGACAGCGGACTGATTTTGATAACATTGTTGTTCCTATCATTCATAAACAACCTAATATGAAGTAGATAGCTAGGTGCAATCCACAGGGGTCCACTTAGTTATGGATACCCTAAGTATCACTAACCTTCTTTCAATCTAATCTTTGCAGGGCATTAACACATGGCAAACAAAAGGCTATGGTGAACTTCATAATGGGAACTTAACCTTGTCTAAAGTATCATATGTTAAAGGGCTTAAGTATAATCTCATCAGCATAAGTCAGTTGTGTGATGGTGATCATAAAGTCCTATTTACTAAGACAGGTGGTTCCATTTTAGATCAAGAAGGTAAACCAATAATTTGTGCCAAAAGAACCAAGGATGTATATACTCTTGATATGTCCTCTGGTGACAAGTCAAAGTTAACCTGTTTGTACACCAAATCTGTAATTGACACAAACTGGTTATGGCACAAGAGGCTTTCCCATTTGAATTTCAAAATTATAAACAAGTTGAACAAGGGTGATCTAGTGTCAGGACTACCTTCACTGACTTATGTTAAGCCTAAACCTTGCTCTGCCTGTGAGAAGGGAAAGCAGCACAAGACTTCTTTTCCATCTAAGCAGTCCTTCTCCATTACTGAACCTTTCTACATGTTACACATGGATCTATTTGGTCCTGTTGCTACTGCTAGCATTGGTGGAAGTAAATATGCATTAGTGATGGTTGATGAATTCTCAAGGTACACTTGGGTCATCTTCCTAAAAGCAAAGAGTGAGGCTGCTAAAGAGGTAATAAGCTTCATAAAGAAGATGGAAGTGCTAAACGGAAATCTGGTAAGGATGCTCAGAAGTGATCATGGAACAGAGTTTAGAAATCAAACTCTAGAAGGATTCTGTGATGATAAAGGTATATCTCAAAACTTCTCTGCTCCAAGGACTCCACAACAGAATGGTGTAGCTGAAAGAAGAAACAGAACATTGATAGAAGCTGCAAGAACCATGTTGTGTGAGAGTGGGTTAGGATTTAATCTGTGGGCTGAAGCTGTCAGCTGTGCATGTTTCACTCAGAACAGATCCCTTATTATCAAGAGGCACAACAATACTCCCTATGAAGTGCTCAAGGTAAGGAAGCCCAACATCAGCTTTCTGCTTATCTTTGGATGTCAGTATTTCATCCTGAACCAGAGAGATCAGTTGCATAAGTTTGCTCCAAAAGCTGATGAAGGTGTGTTTGTTGGATATTCTGTAATTTCAAAGCCTACAGAATCTACAACCTCAAAACAAAGGTCATAGAAGAATCAATCAATGTAAGTTTTAATGAAAATGACTTTATTGCTTCCTATTCTACTAATCCATCTACAGGTGAGGAATTTAATGATTTGCTGCATACTGAAGACAACATTCCAGTGTCAGCTGATCCACTCCCATCAGCTGATGTAGAGGATTTAGATGAAACTGTTCAAAATGCACAACCAGCCAATGCACAACCAGCCAATGCACAACCTATCTCAAACCAACCCATACTTTTACTGAATGATGGGAATCATGTTTCAACATCAATGGACTCTAATTCCATATCAAACATTCCCACATCAGTAGAGGTTCCATCAGATAACATTCCTGAAATTCTGTCAGCTGACCAACCAGAAGTCTCATCAGCTGACCCAAACCAAAGAATTTCAACTCCCATAATCCAAATTAATCCAAACTCTCCCAGAATCCAAAATGCCTATAAGGACCACAAGGATCATCCTAAAGATCAGGTCATAGGTAACATAGAAGCACCTGTACTAACAAGATCAAAAGCTTGTAATTTCTGTTTATACACAGGTTTTGTTTCTATGATTGAACCAAAGAAGGTAGATGAAGCTCTAAACGATCTCCACTGGATTAATGCCATGTAAGAAGAATTGGCAGAATTCACAAGGAACAATGTATGGACTTTGGTGCCAAGACCAAATGACAAAACCATCATTGGTACTAAGTGGGTGTTCAGAAACAAAATGGATGAACAAGGGCTGATCAGCAGAAATAAAGCAAGGCTAGTTGCACAGGGGTATTGCCAAGAAGAAGGTATTGATTTTGATGAAACCTTTGCCCCTGTTGAAGCAATAAGACTGTTTCTACCCTATGCTGCCTTCAAAGACTTCAAAGTGTTTCAAATGGATGTTAAGAGTGCTTTCCTCAATGGAGAATTGAAGGAAGAGGTGTATGTCAAACAACCTCCAGGTTTTGAGGATGCAAGCAAGTCAGACCATGTATATTTCTTGAACAAAGCTTTGTATGGTCTAAAGCAAGCTCCAAGAGCCTGGTATGATACCCTCTCTTCTTTTCTAGCCACTAAAGGTTTTATAAGAGGAAGCATATATAGCACTTTGTTTATAAGGAAATTTAAGGGTGATTTAATACTAGTGCAGATATATGTAGATGATATAATATTTGGGTCAACAAATTTGGATCTTTATAAAAAGTTTTCAAAACTCATGTCTGATAATTATCAGATGAGCATGATGGGTGAATTAAATTATTTTCTTGGACTTCAAATTAGACAAGAGGTTGATGGAATTTTCATTCATCAAACCAAGTATGTAAATGATTTACTTAAGAAATTTGAGCTTGAAAATTGTTCTTCAATGAAAACACCCATGTCCACTGCCTTAAAGCTTGGAAAGGACACTGATGGTAAATCAGTGAACATTACAGCTTATAGAGGTATGATTGGACCACTTTTGTACCTCACTGCAAGCAGACCCGATATAATGTTTTCAACATGTCTCTGTGCTAGATACCAAGCAGATCCCAAAGAATCTCACTTAGCTGCTGTTAAAAGGATTTTCAGGTATCTCAAAGGAACTCCTAATCTAGGTCTTTGGTACCCCAAGGACTCAGATTTTGAGTTAGTTGGATACACTGATTCTGATTTTACAGGTTGCACACTGGACAGAAAGAATACATCTGGAGGATGTCAATTATTAGGTGGAAGGTTAGTCAGCTGGTCAAGCAAGAAACAGAACTCTGTTTCAACCTCTACAGCTGTGGCAGAATACATTGTTGCTGGAAGCTGTTGTGCTCAACTCCTATGGCTGCAAAACCAACTACTTGATTATGACCTACAGTTTGAAAACTCCCCAATCCTATGTGACAACACAAGTGCCATCTCTATTTCTAACAATCCTGTTTTGCACTCCAAGACCAAGCATATTGAAATCAGGCATCACTTTCTAAGAGATAATGTGCAGAAAAAGAAAGTTTCAATGCATTACATTAGCACTGATATTCAATTAGCTGATCTTTTCACAAAACCTTTGGATGAGTCTAGATTTAATTTCCTAATATAGAAACTTGTCATGTTAAACTTGTAACATATTCTTTTCTTAGGTAGTTAGTTTAGTGTGAGAAAGTAGTTTTGTTTGTGTGTGAAATAAAGTACTTATCTAAGCTTCTATATGTCTTACTGATGGAATGTCAGCTAAAGGAATTCTGTCAGCTGATACCATCAGCTGATGAAATACCTCAGCTGATAAACCATTAGCTAAGGACTAGCAGCTCAACTAAGTAAATTCATTTGCTAACACTTCTGTTCTTTCAAAATGTGTCAGCTGATCAAATTTTCATCAGCTGATACTTTTCAAAAGTCAAAACTCAGTGTCCCCACACTTATTTTATTAATTTCTCATTTGTATTTATTGTAACTAGGTTATATTTAATTCGTTTTAAATTGTCTGTTAGTTGTCTATGTATTTATTATCTTTTCCGTTTATCACCATTTAATGATGTGACAGTTACTTTTCAAATTCGATTTCTTAGCAGATACAGGTTTCCAAGAAAGATATATATGATTTGAGCAGTTTCTCAATCCCTATGCTTTCAAAATTCTCAAACACACTTCATCTTTCTCAAAACCGAAACCTATTCTCTCTGAAAATTTCAAGTTTCTCCATCTTTTAACAATGGTGACCTTCAATCCTGCTACCACTCCCGATGCTGTTCCCGGTGAGAACATCACTCCGAATGCTCTTATGAACATTCAACCAAAGAACTACATAATAAATACCGAAATCCCTCCGAGCAGAGCAAACCAGGGATACGAACCCATGGTTGCATTCATCTCTGCTCAACCACTGTTCCAATGCCTCTCTTCCCATCCTCTCTTCATTTTCCCAAGCATTATTGGTGAGATGTGGTATACTGCCAGATATCATCCCAGTGAAAATATCATAAACTGTACCTGTCTCAACAACACCATAAACATCCCTATCTCTGTCGAGTCTTTGAGAAGAGATATCCAAATCCCAAACCTAGCACCATACCAACCGTTTGCACTGTTGGATCAAATATTAGAGGTATTGCCCCTGATAGGTTACAATGAACCGGTTACCCATGGTCATTATAAGCTGTCTGTTCTTGGACACCCATGGAAGTACTTGGCAAGTGTTGTCATTCGATGCTTTGGCCCCAAATCAGGGATCCTTGATCAAATAAACCAGTCTGAGTTGATGCTTCTTCATGCCTTGGTGACTGGAAGGAATATTGACTTTGCACAAGTCATATTCTCAGAGATGGTGGATAAGGTGACTCTGGGCACATCTAAGAGATCAACAAGAACCCAAGTTCCCTACATAAGGTATCTCAGTTTGATTGTTTTAAGAAATTTTCAATGGGAACACTACACTGGGTTAGTTACACATATGAACACCATGGCTATTCCCCAAATGGGTCAAAGAATATTCCATTTGATAAGGGAATTCCAAGGTCCTGCAATCACTGAACAAATGCAGGAGTTGATAGATGTTGCTGTAGATGTAGAGGAGAATGTTAATGTTGAGGAGGTAGTAGTTGAAAATGTTGATGAAGAGGTGGCTGATGATTCAGAGTCTCCTGATATAGTAACTGAGCACTCTGATGAAGCCTTAAGTGATGTTGAAAAAGATAATGAGGAAGAGGATGAACCAGCACAGGATGAGCCTTTTAGTCTTGTGGCTGAGGATGATGAATCTGAAAGTGGTAGTGGTGATGCTGATGATGATGTTGCTGGTGGTGATGATGATGATAATGTTGATGATGGTGATGATAGTGATGATGGTGGTAATGGTGGTGATGGTGGCTTATTCATAGAGCATGCTTCAAATGCTTCTTCATCCATGCCATCCACTCCTATTATGATTCCTTTGCACATGTTTCCTGAGAGCCCAGCTACTTTAAGGAAATCAGGGCATCTAAGTGCTCATGATAGTAAAGAAGAATCTGATGATGACTCTCCAAATAGGACTCTTGGAGGTACTGTTGCATATCCTCCACCTGGTCAGTCTAGAGGATCAAGTGACTCTGTTCATAAAGCACTAAGTAATGAAGATGAGGGTGTTCCTGATGAAGAGGTGGTTTCTGACAGGATAGTTGAACTCATTGAATCCAGCAAAGCCAAGCAAATCACAGGTATACCTTTATCACTCCCTGAGGACACTCATTTGGTAATCCCAACCAGTGAGATCCAATCCTCAACCCCTATTAAAACACCCCCACTCATGCCAAGCTCTAGTTCACACCCAACAGTCACTAGTTCTACTCCCTCTGTCACCCAAATAGAAACAAGGTCATTAGAGATAGTGCATACTGCACTTATCTCAGAGGGATTGCACACAGCACCCTTGACCTCAACTCCTATAGTTTCCTCTTATTTTGAGTGGGAGCTTATGGATGTTGACTTCACCCTTATACCAGTGGGTGCATATTCTCAACAAGGTACATCTGTAACAATGGGACTCCTACAATCTGGGTCACTCTCCCAACAGAGTGATACCATTGAAAGACAGACCACCTCCCAAGGTCATACTGTGTCTTTAACCTCATTGAGTCAGCCTATACCCTCAACAAGCTCACAACAGTTTGTTGATGAAATAAGGGGAACCACAATGAGTTTCACCCCAACTCACACTCACATAATCACACCTTCAGTTTTTTCTATTCTTACACAATCTACTTCACTACCTGTCAATACTAGTGGTATAAGCCAACCATTGGTACAGGGTACATTTTATGTTCCCAGTGAACTTTAGCTTATACACCAAAGCTCAAGTGAGGGACCCCAACCTATCCCTGAAGTTGGCACCCCATCTCAATCACTTCCTACCCAAACCATTGCCTCAATCTCAAACCAACCTTCACCTGAAATACTTCAAAGCCTACTGTCCATCTCTCAAAAGATGGATAGTCTTCAAGAATCCTTCACCTCTTTCCAAACCAAAACAGAAACTCAACTTTCCGATCTTAACCAAGAAGTTGAGTCACTTACAGCCAAACAATCCCAACCCCAACCCACCCCTACCCCAGTTGATCTATCCCCAATCCTTAAAAGATTGGATCAACTGCTTAACCAAACCAAAACTCCTACCCCTGCCCCTACCCCTCCTATTCCTGCCCAAACTATTTCTTCCCTAAACCAAACCATTTCTAACCTTCTTAACCGTCTAAAAACCCTTAGACCTTCCCCTCCAAACATCTTTGTTGCCATCCCTGACCCCATTCTTCAAGTACCCACCTTTCTTCAAACCTTGGATGAGGAAATTACAAAGTTAGGCCAAGATTCTATGAACAGGCATAACCAAACTCTCATTGAGTTTGTTAACCTCACTGAAGCCATCAATAGACTTAAACCTCTCACCTCATCTTTTATCCCATCCTTCTCACCCATTCCCTCACATCAAAGACCCTCTCCTCCACCCTTTACCCAACCTCCCATTCCCACTGTTTCACCCTCAACTTCAACCATTCCACCTTTTGCCTCTGCCAAGCCTACTGTATCATTCCCAAAGTTTGATGATACCAAAAAGGGGGAGAGTTCAGACTCTTCAAGCTCTGCTTCAGCAACTACTTCAGCACAGGAAAAAGCAGCTTTGGATGCTTATCTAGCAGAAGTGGAAGCTACTCAAAAGGCTCAAAAGGCAGCACAAGCATCAGACCCCAATGAAGCAGAAATTCTAAAGCTTTCAACTGCTGAGGGAGAGCAACCTGAGCAGCCTGCTCAGAGACCTAAGAGGAGGCTAAAGCAAGCAGCAAGGAGGAAGAGTGCAAAGAAATCAAAGCAAGGTGAATCATGTGCTCCAATCAAAGTTCCTTCAAGTGATTCAGATGATGATGATGAAGATGACTTGCCTCTATCCTCCATGTTATCCAAACAGTATGCACCCCCTGCACCAACAGTCCAACCTTCCTCTCCGGCAAAACCAAGTCCTTCAACTCCTAGCAGCTCAAGAAGAAAAGGAAAGAGTATCATGACAGCTGAGGAGATTGAAGAAGAGCTAAGAAAAGAGGAAGAGTTACAACAAAAGGAAGCAAGTATGAAGGAGTTAAATGAACTGGCTGCTACTCTAGGCTATACATATGAACAAGTTCAAAAAGCTAGAGAAAGGCACCAAGACTTCACCTCTCCTCAAGATCTTACTGTTGCAGTTGGTGCCATTGATGATGAAATAAGGGAACTTCAAGAAGAAGAAATGATTCTACTTTCATCTCAAGCTCCTCAGGAACAAGAAACACAACTGCAGAGTGACCCTTCTACCAAGAAAGCTCCCAAAAGAGGAAGAACTCATAAAGAAGCCATTCAATCTCTTCAAGGCTTTGACTTTGGAAAGCTAGCTAGGCCTACTGAAAGGCAGTTCAAAGAGTTCCAAAGCAACAAGGAGAACTTGGTAGGGAGAAAAATTGATCACATCATATCAAGGGTCACTCCTTACAAAGGAACTGATGAAGGACCCTATCTCATAATTGTAAGAAGGAATGAACTCAAGACTTATGAAGATTGTCATGAAAAATACTGTAAGTTGTTTTCCTTTTATGAGATGATAGAGATCATGTACCACCTCTTCAAGTCCAAAAGTGATTTAGTTCTGAGATTCATTGGAAAATTTCAATACTTGATCAGAATGTCAGTAGTGAATGAACTATTCACTCATGATCAGTTCATTGCTCATGTTCAAGCAATAAAGGATGCTTTCAAGAAGACAACTAAATCCTTTGTTGCTGCTGAATAGATAGTTCTCAACCCTGATCATCCTTATCTCTCTGCATATGAGAATTTGAATACTGCTCTCCCTCCCAACACTCAACCAGAAATGTTTAGATACATCACAGTGCCTGAGAGAGGGATGTTTTTCAGAAACAGAGCAGGAGATTGGAGATTCCTGAGAGAATAAGAGATAAGCAAATCTTAGAAAGAATTCATTCTTCATTATGTTATCTCCATAAGAGGATTGACAGGAAATGAACAGTTTGAGCAATTGATCAAATCAAGGGCTGATCAGCTTGTAGCAGAAAGACAACAAGCTAAAGCTGTTGAGGTCAAGAAAGAGCCTTGGTGGGAAGAAGACTGAAACTTCATAAATAGATTAACTGTACTTTCAATTTCTTAGAATAGTTTCAACTTCTGTTTAGTTCTCAGTTTAGTTAATCTCTGTACAAATTCTTATGTAAATACTTTGTTTTATAATCAAGCTTGAAACTTTGATCATGGACTACTTAGTTAAAATGTTAGTATAGATGACTCTTAGTAGATAGCTCACCTAGTGTAAATAAAGAAAATATAAAAATCATAAAAACAGAAAAAGGGATAAAAGATACCAAAAACAGAACATGGTACTTCATAAATGAAAAGATTCCCAAAAACAGAATATCAGGGAACATAATTTAAAGAGTTACCAAAAACAGAAAGCTAGGTAACCAAAACTGGACTTAAAAGTTTTATCTTTACAAATTCGAGTCACACTAATTCTTCTTCAACAGATAAGGTTTTGTCATCATCAAATAGGGGGAGATTGTTGGGGAGATACAGATATCAAACCATAAATCAAACCTGTCTATTATTTGAAATAGAATTTGATGTTAACAAAACGACATATTCAGTTTTGTACTTGGATCAGTGAAAAACATGTGTTGTTTTTCATAAAAGACTTAAAGAAATTCTAAGTAAGAAATGTCAGCTGACGAGCCAAAGTGTCAGCTGAGCACTGAGTATCAGCCAAAGGACCAGCTTCAGAAGGATCAGCTAAAAAGAAAATACAATTCAAGAAGCATCAGCTATGCATCTACAAAGCATCAGCTGATGGTGCAAAGCATCAGCTGATGGTGCAAAGCACCAGCTGAGGGTTTCTCAAAAGATCAGCTGAGCAGATATGGATCAGCTGACACATTCTTTTCTGTCAGCCGAGGCCTCCCACATATCAGATAAGGTATTCTACACTTATTCTTTCTTGTCTCCATGAGCTGATCGTACTCAAATGATTAGCTGAGCCCTTTGGGATCATCTGAGAGTTTGTTTTGTTTAGCTTATAAGTTGTACTCTCATTCATCTTTAGCTGATCAGTTTGATCAACTGAGCAAGTCTAGTTAGCTGAGTCTTTCACAATTATCCTTTACCTGAGAAAAAGTATGTTTTCTCTTGTCAGGACCGGATATGTCGAATATCAAAAACAAGAACTATCTTTTAAATTGAATTAAAGTTGTTTTTAAAGATAATCTTAAAGTTTGATCACAATCAACTAAGAAGTTGCGGAATCACACTTAATCGATTAAAAGGTTTTTAACACAATAGCAATTCAAATCAATCAACACAATAAGAATACTTTCAACCGTCAGATGTTTATTAATAACCAATGATGATTACAATATTCACCTACACCTCTAATCTAACTTTTGTGTTAGACGAAGAACACAAACTGTTCTTAGGATTCAAGGAAACTTAGAGGCTAAACACTTTCAGAAAATAAAGAACAATAAGAACAAATGCTTTGAATAATAAGATCAAGCCGCCGTACTAAATTGATCATCTAATGAAGTATATATAGACTCTTGATCCTCCTTGAATTGTTGACAGTTAGGTAATCTTCTATCTTCCGAGATAATCTTGATAATCTTCAATTCTGATAACAAAGATCCTCAAAGATAGCATCTTCCATGATTCGCTCAACAGAAACTGTTTGTTGATGAAACAGTTCTGCATGTCTTCTAACAGTATTCACTTCAAGGCCTTCTAACAGTTTTGACTTTGTGAACTAACAGTTCTGAGCTTTTGTACTAACAGTTGTAAACCTTACAGCAACTGTTAGTTACAACTGTTTTCGTATCCATCTAACAGTTTTCAACTGTTATCCCCAAAGTACTCTAACAGTTTTACCTTTGCACATTCAACAGTTTCAATGACTTCGCAAATTTCCCAACAATCTCCCCCTAACTTAAAGTATTGAACAATACACTTAAGTTGTTTTATAGGGTTCAACCATAGAAACATTCACATAGGCAAAAAACATATTAATTATGCAAAGTAAAATTGTTACAATCAAAATATGAAAGAAAAATTACATTTTCTTTTTCTCTATCAGCTCCAACCTTTCTTTCAGTCTTCTTCTCAGATCTTCCCTTATCTTTACAGGACCATAATACTTTGCCTTTACCATGAACATCAACTTGGTCTTACTATGATCAACAAAATTAAGATCAAACCATTGGGTTTTAGCATTGTTTGTCACAAGATTATACACCCTTGATCTTTCAAAAACTTTCACAGTCAATATTGGAAATCTTTCATCATTTGTCAGTATTGACATCACTCCCTGTGGATTGCATATACTCGATAAATGCACCAACAATACTTTTATCTCAATTACAGCATCCTTTCCAAAATGACTTACCCCATATTCATACATTTCTTGTACATCTCTCATGGTCACACTATCCATCATTGCAGTGAAACTGACATAGCTTTCAATTGGTTCCACCTCTCTAACAATGGTGACTCCCTGCTTTCCAGTTTCCACTCTCAGCATTTCAAACCTCCATTCTTTGATATGTGACTTTTGAGCTTCAAGTTTGTCAATTCTTTTTTTTTCATCTCCATTGAGAGTCTATCTTGCAGAATAGTTTTGACCAAGCCTGTTTTGGCTTTTTCTTCAGACTGTTGGGGTTTCTGGACTGGTTGGGGTTTCTTCTTTTCCACTACTGGCTTGGGAGGTGGAACTGTTTTCTTCTTTACGACTCTTTTTCTTTTTACTCCCTTACCAGCAGCTTCCTTCTCCTTTTTCTCTTCTTCTTCTAAATCTTTTGTCATTTGAGCACCTATCTTTTTAGCTAGTTCAAAATCTGATTGTTCTTGCAACTCAAGCTCAGCATTCAATCTCTGTGCATATTCCCTATCCTGTTCTTCTTGCTGTTCTTTAGAAAGTTTCAGCTTGGGAATATCAACCATCACTTCCTTTCCTTTTACTGATACAGGAGGCATCTTTTCATCTTTCTTTTCTTCTTTCTGTTTCTCAGCAAAAGCAATGCCTTTAAACCCTGCTTTAGGAGGAAGTGGTTCCAACTTTTTTACCTTCCCTTCCAGCCATCCATCATCGATCCTTTGAGCCAGTTTAAATGTGCTGATGTTGAGAGTTTGAGCACCTATTTCAATTAAGTAATCTTGTTTGACTTTGGACCATGATCTAAAAGCTTCAGTGGTTGGATAGTCACCTTGCATAACCATTATGTTAATCATCACTCTATCCACTGCTGATAACCTTTCTTCTTCACCTACAGCTGTTTGCACACCTTCAACAATAGTTTCATCAACTTCAGCAACTGTTTCAGCAACTTCAACAACTGTTTTAGCAACTTCAGCAGCAACTGTTGGTTCATTCTACACAACTGTTTGTTTAGGTTTGGCAACTGTTTTTGGAATGGCAGAAGTTCTCTCCCCCTTTTTGATTGGAACAGTTTTAGAGGGAGGTCTAACAGAAGATTTGGACTTTTGGAGCAATTGATCGTGAACCTGAAGAACATCAGTTGCCTTCTTTAAGGTTTCTGTCAAGAATCGAATTTTCCTATCTTGTTTGATGAGTAATTCGTTGTGTTTGGCCAAACGCTTGTCTTGTTGAAAGTTCCTCGTCTTTAAATACATGAATGCTCCAAAGAATGGTACAAAACTTGAATCCGTCAATGCTTTTTGTTTCATACTAGCCTCAATGTCAGAGAGTGTGGTCCCTAAAAACATATCACTGGCAGAAATAACTGGTGTGTCACTCCTAGAAGATTCCACACCAGTACCCCTCTGTTCTTGGTACTGGAGATTTCCGGAAGCTGTTTTACCAGCCTCTGTTGCCGTGGTTGAGGTCTTACCTACGTTGACACTGGCCTGCTCACCCCTTGCGGATGAAACAGTAGTGTCAGCCTCATGAACCACATGATCACCCTCTTGAGGAATGATCACCTCCTCATTGTGCCTGGGAGACGGCACCAAAGGTTCCCTTTCGATATTCTGCACAGGTGAATGCACCTGTGCAGGGCTAACAGTTTGGGGTTCTCTAACTGTGGTGGAAGGAGCACCAACAGTTTTCCTCTTCTTTCTAAATGTTTTCAATGTAGGGGCTTGTGTTGTAGCTATTCGAATGGTAGCAGAAGGGGATGTTTGTGTATCTTGAGTTGTGGGTTCCAAAGGTGGTGGTGTAGCAATAGTGTGGGCTTCATGCTCACCCCTGGCAACTCTGTTTCTTGACAAGAACTCCACCATTGCATAGAGTGGTGGAGTTATGGTGCCTGAGAAGTTCTTCCCATTAACCAACAACTTGCTCAATGTGGAAGCCACATGAGCAGAGGGAATAATGACCCTCTTGTGTATTTTTAGATTTGGCATCAAAAAGTTTAACAAAACTTGCACAAATCGAGGATACATCAAAAAGAGACCATACTTGGTCCCTAGATGTTTTACCATGCCATTGAAAATTAATTTTGAAAAGTTGAAGCCACGATTGTTGGCCAAACAGATTAAGGCCAAAGCAATATTGCTTCCAAACTCGTTCCATCCTGTTCTTTTAGGACTAATGCACTGCTGGAGAGTATGGATCAAATACTTCCAGTGAGCACAAAATTTACCCTTATAGAATGTACCCTTCCCTGAAGGGCCCTCATACCCAAGCTTAACAAGCTCGGCATGCAAAAAATCTAGTGAAACTGAATCAGAATACTCACCCTCACTATCATTGAGTTGTAGGAGGTGGCGAATGGTGTCCTCAGAGATCGAGACATTCAAATCATCAATGGTAGAATCAATCCATTGCACGTCATCAGTTGTTCGAAGTTGAGCATGTTTCCAAAACTGATCAATGTGGGAAGTGTATATGGTAGGGTTGATGGTGAGAGCAGTGTTGAGATTGGACATTGAGAGATAATCAATCATATTGTGAAACGTGGGAAGATCATCGGGTTTTGAAAGAAAAGCAAGCATGTTATGTTCCTTGACGAATGGAAGGGGAGCCATGGCGATTTGATAGCAAAATTCTAGGGTTTTAGCGTTCAAACGACGTTCAGTATGCGTAAAGAAACCTCTGAGGAGGGAATGGTTTATATATGTTTCGAATATTAAATGTATTTCAAACATCCTCAGAGTTGTTGCAAAGACTAAAATACCCCTAACAGTTGAAAACAATGAAGAACTAACAGTTGTGAACTGTTTTTTGAAATGAACTTCAACTGTTATTGAAATGAAATACTCCCCCTCAAATGAACATGCAATTTGCTTAACAGTTGTGGACTCCAAGTACTAACAGTTGAGAACTGTTAGTTGAATCACTCACAGTTGTTCCCTGAATACAAGCACAAACAGTTGTTAGACTTAAGAATAACAGTTGCAAACTGTTAGTGAGAAATTTTTTAAAACAAACAACTATTATTCTAAGTTAATCATTCCAATATTTGAGATCAGAAATGCTTTTGTGAACAAATCAGCCAACTGATCATCAGTATGAACTTTTAAAACATGGACTAACTTCTTTTCATTGCAATCTCGAATGAAATGAAATCGGATTTCAATGTGCTTTGTTTTGGAATGCTTCACTGGATTGTTGATAATGCTAATAGCACTTGTGTTGTCAACATAAATAGGTGTATTCAAAAGATTCAAACCGTAATCCAGAAGTTGATTCTGAATCCACAACACTTGTGAACAACAACTCGAAGCAGCCACATATTCAGCCTCAGCTGTTGAAGTTGAAACTGTTGTTTGTTTCTTGCACTGCCACGAGATCAACCTGAGCCAAAGAATTGACATCCTCCAGAGGTTGATTTTCTGTCCACATTTGCTCCTCCATAGTCACTGTCAGAGTATGCTACCAAATCAAATGGTGAATCCTTAGGATACCAAAGACCCAACTTTTGTTGACCTTTGAGATACCTAAAGATCCTCTTTACAGCAAATAGGTGTGACATCTTTGGACTGCATTGAAACCTGGTACAAACACACACAGCAAACATTATATCTGGTCTAGAAGCAGTTAAGTACATTAAAGAACCTATCATAGACCTATACAAGTGTATGTCTACATCCTCCCCCTCAGGGTCTGCTCCCAACTGTTTGTGTGTTTCCATTGGAGTACTAGCCAGCTTCACATCTTGATAACCAAATTTGTCCAAAATGTCTTTGACATACTTAGACTGACTAAGGAATATACCTGTTGGCATCTGCTTAACTTGTAATCCTAAGAAGAAGGTAAGTTCTCCCATGGAACTCATTTGGAATTTCTTTTGCATGATACCTTCAAACTCTTTGCACAAACTGTCATTTGTTGATCCAAAGATTATATCATCAACATAGATTTGAACAAGCAAGATCTGTGTTTTAACAACCTTTGTAAACAAAGTCTTATCAATGGTGCCTCTTTTGAATCCATTCTCAAGTATATATGAGGATAATGTCTCATACCAAGCTCTAGGAGCCTGATGTAGCCCATACAAGGCCTTATCCAACCTATACACCCTATCAGGATATTTTAGGTCTTCAAAACCAGGTGGTTGACACACATATACCTCTTCATCGATAGTACCATGGAGAAATGCTGATTTGACATCCATTTGATAGACTTTAAACCCTTTAAAACTTGCAAAGGCAAGAAATATTCTGATGGCTTCTATTCTTGCAACAGGTGCAAACACATCATCATAATCAATGCCTTCTTCCTGTGTATAACCCTGTGCAACTAGCCTAGCCTTGTTCTTGATGACAATCCCTCTCTCATCCTTCTTATTTCTGAACACCCACTTGGTGCCAATTGCTCTTTTGCCTCGTGGAAGTTCAACTAGCTTCCAAACTTGTTGAATTTGGAACTGTAACAGTTCCTCTTGCATAGCTTCCACCCATGAAGGGTCTTTTAATGCCTCTATTGATTTCTTTGGTTCTATCTGAGATAGAAAGCAGGCATTCACATCAAATTGGTCAAGATTCACACCATTACCTTCACTTTGCAGCATACTTCTAGTTCGAACAGGAGTGGTTGGATCACCAATGATCTGTTCTATGGGATGATTCTTGTGAACTCTTGAAGTAGGGATGTTTTCTTCAGTCAGTACATGCCTTAAATTTGAAAAATCAATTTCAAATTCACTATCATTCACAGAAGAATTACTTACCTGATCTGCAACTGTTTGATTTTCAGGTTCAGTGCATTGTTGAGAAACAGGAGATTCCAAATCCTTTGAAGAGTCAGCAGCATCATTCATTGGATTACCAGCATTGAACCAATCATTTTGAAGCACAGGGATCACTACAAAGTCTTCAGTGGCTTTGTTTTCACCAACAGTTGTTGGTCTTGTGCTAACAGTTGTAAGAGTACCTGCAACTGTTTCTGTAGAATACTCAAAAGAAAGAGATTTAGACAATGCATCAATATCAAATAACCAATCAGGACCATTACCTATCATATTGATCCTATTCTCATTGAAGGAGACATTCATACTCTCTTCTATGATCCTAGTGACATTGTTAAACACTCTATATGCTTTACTTTGAACGGAGTATCCTACAAAGAATCCTTCTTGTGCTTTACTCTCGAACTTGCCTAATTGTGATTTGGTATTTAGTATAGTACATGGACATCCAAATGGTCTGAGGAAGTTAATTAATGGTTTTCTTTTGAGAAACAACTCATAAGGAGTTTTGCCTTTGGACTTGACTACATGTACCCTATTCTGCACATAGCAGGCAGTGTTCACTGCTTCTGCCCAGAAGGTCATTGGGAGCCTAGAATCAGCTAACATTGATCTAGCAGCCTCTATCAACGTCCTATTTCTTCTCTCAGCCACTCCATTCTGTTGTGGAGTCCTAGGTGCACTAAACTGTCTTTCAATTCCTTTTTCCTCACAAAAACTGTTTAGCTCATAGTTCTTAAATTCAGAACCATTGTCAGATCTAATGACTTTCACTTTCAAATCAGATTGATTCTCTATTCTAAGAATAAGGGACTTAACCAACTCAGCAGTCTCATCCTTAGTTCTAAGAAATTGAACCCAAGTAAACCTGGTGAAGTCATCAACTATGACTAAACAGTAGGCTTTCTTCCCTATACTCACTACAGAAGTAGGACCAAAAAGATCCATATGCAATAGTTGTAAAGGTGCAGTAATGGAAGAAATCTCTTTGGACTTATAAGAAGTTTTGTGTTGCTTGCCTTTAAGACATGCCACACAATGATCATCACATGAGAACTCTTTTTGGGGCAAACCTCTTACCAAATTGTTTTTAGCTAACAAATTCATGGTTTTAAAATTCATGTGACACATCCTCCTATGCCATAATGCAGACTCATCATGAGATGCCTTTGAGAGTAAACAACTCAACACATTCTGTTTTGCAATCTTTTGCGTATCAAGACAGTACACATTATCCTTTCTAGGTGTTCTTAAAAGAACATCCTTTTCATCAAGTTTAAAATCTTTTGCAAGGATAATGCATTCAGTATAAGAAAATATGACTTTGTTTCCATTGTCACAGATTTGAGATACACTCAACAGATTGTATTTAAGCTGTTCAACAAAGAAAACATCATTAAAAGTAAGTGTACCTGCCTCAACAGCTCCTTTACCTGTGATCCTTCCTCCCTTTGGATTTCCTCCAAATGCTACAAATCCTCCATTGATTCTTTTGAAATCCTTCAAACATTGTGGATTTCCAGTCATGTGCCTTGAGCATCCACTATCCACATGCCAAATTCCTCCTTGATTGGCCCTATGAATGCTCTGCACAAGTAAACAATTAATTAGTAGCAGGAAGTACCCAGGCCATGCAGGTCTTAGGTACACCATTTGAATCATAATATTTAAACACAGTTCGAGTTTGTTTGATTTCATCCCAATTAGATTTCTCTAAATTGTGGGAAGAATATTTAGTGAGAACATGTGGTTTCCAACTGTTGTGATTGACAGTTGAATCTTTGGAACAAACAGCATTTGAATCATTGAGAATAACAGTTTTTGGTTTCCAAGCAAGGCCAACAGTTTTTGATTCTGGTCTAACAGTTGTAGGACTGTTAGGTTTTGGCTGAACAGTTGTGGAACTGTTGGGTTTTGGCCTAACAGTTGTAGAACTGTTAGTCTGTTTTCTGTGCTTTGGCTTCTGGGGGCTGTAGACCTGTGGGTTATGATAACAGTTTTGAGCCAAATGATTTGCTCTTCCACAAATATGACATCTTTTGGTTTTGACAATAGGCACACCAGTTCTTTGTGCCCACAGTTGGTTCCTGTTTCTTTTATTTCCTCTCACATGAGCTGAAGAAGGAAATTTTTGCACACCATGTTGTTTGCATGTGCAAATAGGCTTTTCAGTATGTCTTTTTACTGATTTGGGTTGAACCTGTGGTTTTGAGGCTGTCAACCTTGGTTTCTCAATTTCAAATTCATTCACCCTTTCTTTTCCCTTGGTTTTCATACCAACAGCTGAGGTTTTTGGCTTAGAATTGTTTGGGTTCTGTTTGGAACTGTTAGTATAAAGTTGGGGACTGTTTGCAACAGTTGTAGAACTGTTTATAGCAAACACTTCTTTGAATGGTTTTGGTTCACTGCTGAATGGGTTAGAGGATGCTTTTACAAACATCACATGTTGTAAAGAGGATTTTGGTGCTTCAGGTTCACAACAGATGTGATTTTCATAAGGAATGACTTCATCTTTCTTCACAGCTCCCTCATCATCAGTTACATCCTCCACTGACACTTCCTCTTCACTATCAAATTGTGGATCAGCTGACTTCAATCCATCTTCCAATGGTTCATTGACATACCTATCAGCTATATCAGACATGGGTGTGATGTAATTGTGGTTGTATGGAGGTGGGGTTTCTTTGTATCCTAAACCTGTCTTAACTTTATCTCTGATTTGAGATTGTAGCAAGGTTTCAAGCTTAAGATTTGTAGCTTTAAACATACTCAAGTCCATATCCACACCATCCAACTTCTTTGTTAGCTCCTCTATTTTACTTTCTTTCTCAATCAACTTCTTCTTAAGGTTGTCAATCTCTTCTTGAAGTTGCTCCTTCTCCCACTTATGATACTTTCTATCATAATCCATCTGCAGTTCATTAGCTTGATAATCTTTGATTTTCTGTTCAAAGCTTTCAATAACAGCACTTGTTTCATACCTTCTTTCCTCCATTT
Source organism: Pulicaria dysenterica (assembly GCA_947179395.2). Taxonomy (NCBI): domain Eukaryota; kingdom Viridiplantae; phylum Streptophyta; class Magnoliopsida; order Asterales; family Asteraceae; genus Pulicaria; species Pulicaria dysenterica. The sequence continues at coordinate 59,554,280 of OX359292.1, read as the reverse complement.
TGCTTAGAGCAGCACACACCTTTTTATTATGCTCCCTAAACCTTTTAACAATAGCCCTACATTCACCTGGACATAATTTAGAAGATACATGTATTTCTTCTGATTCTAGTGAATCCAGTTTGATGGAGGAGTCCGTCAAAGCCATCAAAGCAGCATTATGAGTAGCTTCCTCTGCTTGATCACTCCAATCAAATCCATGACCTTCCTGTGAGACCAATGCAGTTGAGGTTTGATTTGGCCTTTGTACTTGATTCTGACCTTGTCCACCAGATTTGCATTCTCTTGCAAAGTGACCAGGTTGTTGACATTTGAAGCATTTGACCTTGGATTTGTCAAACCCAGCCTTACCATCAGCCCTGAAGTTCATGTTTTGCCTGCCAGTTCTTTTAATGAACCTTTTTGCTCTGACAGTTAACATGGCCATTTGCCACTTGAGGTCCATCTCCTCAAGATCATCAGGATGCACTTGCTCAAGATCCTCATTGGTGAGGGTTGAATTTGCATGGCTGGCAAGGAATGCTTCAAGTACAGCATCAGGGGTATTTACATCAACAACTGCAGAACTGTTTCCTGCACACACATCAACAGTTTAAATAATGAATGGTTAGAGTTCATACCTGAGGATGAAAGGAGAGCAGCATTGTGACTTGAAGTCATTGACTTTCTTTTTCCTTCTATCTCTCCCTCAAACACAATTAGACTGTTATATAAATCATCTAACTCTATATCTTCTAAAGAATCTTTGGTTCTCCATTGTGCAGCATACACAGTCCACTCTTCACTCAAAGACCTAAGAAACTTCCTATTAATCTCATCTTGTTCTAGCCTAACCTTAGCACTTTCAAGTTGACTCACCAGCTTATAAAACCTATAAAAAATCTGAGTTATACTCTCATTCTTTCCACTAGCAAAGTTCTCATAGGCCTGTTTCAGAAGATCCTTTTGGTTCCTTTTTGAACTTGCATTCCCTGCAAACCTCTTCTCCAATGCATTCCAAAGTTCATGAGCATTATCAAACTTCTTAAACTGATGTTGATACTCATTTGGAATAGCAATTTGAAGGATGCTGAGTGCTTTCATCTCGATCATTCTCTCTTTCTTCTCAGCATCAGTCATTGGTGGTGGTTTCTTCTTTGGTTTTCCTGTTTCATCAAGATCAACAGTAGCAGTAGGAACACTCTCGATGATATCCCAAACAGCATAGTCCATTAATTGGACATGCTACTTGATCCTCAACTTCCACATCTCAAAGTCAGTTGGTTTGAGCATAGGAACACGAATATTTGATCCAGATCCAGTGTTATCAGAAGATCCACCGGATTCCATTGCAGTAAATTGATTGAAAAAGGCAATTGAAAAACAAACACAGCAGATCAGTGAAAAACCTTTAACTGGTGATCAAAGGAACCTTAATGATAAGGCTCTGATACCACTTGTCAAGACCGGATATGTCGAATATCAAAAACAAGAACTATCTTTTAAATTGAATTAAAGTTGTTTTTAAAGATAATCTTAAAGTTTGATCACAATCAACTAAGAAGTTGCGGAATCACACTTAATCGATTAAAAGGTTTTTAACACAATAGCAATTCAAATCAATCAACACAATAAGAATACTTTCAACCGTCAGATGTTTATTAATAACCAATGATGATTACAATATTCACCTACACCTCTAATCTAACTTTAGTGTTAGACGAAGAACACAAACTGTTCTTAGGATTCAATGAAACTTAGAGGCTAAACACTTTCAGAAAATAAAGAACAATAAGAACAAATGCTTTGAATAATAAGATCAAGCCGCCGTACTAAATTGATCATCTAATGAAGTATATATAGACTCTTGATCCTCCTTGAATTGTTGACAGTTAGGTAATCTTCTATCTTCCGAGATAATCTTGATAATCTTCAATTCTGATAACAAAGATCCTCAAAGATAGCATCTTCCATGATTCGCTCAACAGAAACTGTTTGTTGATGAAACAGTTCTGCATGTCTTCTAACAGTCTTCACTTCAAGGCCTTCTAACAGTTTTGACTTTTTGAACTAACAGTTCTGAGCTTTTGTACTAACAGTTGTAAACCTTACAGCAACTGTTAGTTACAACTGTTTTTGTATCCATCTAACAGTTTTCAACTGTTATCCCCAAAGTACTCTAACAGTTTTACCTTTGCACATTCAACAGTTTCAATGACTTAGCAAATTTCCCAACAAGTTCAGTGTCTGTTAGCTGAGTCTTTACAATGTTTATCAGCTAATAGTTTTTCAGTGTAATATTTTCTTAAGTCAAAGGCAGAACATGTGTTGTTCTATTATGCCTTAGATCTCTCTTTGTAAAAGTACATAACACTTTTTGGATCTGCAAAGGAACAAAAAGGATGGATCTTGATCCCCTGGAAAAGGAGAAAGATATTTCAGAAGAGAAGATCTCGAAGATATTTTGAAGTATCTAAGTATGGCTGGCAACTCTATACTTGATAAAGTCAAATCTTCAGAAAGCATGGTGTTGATAAAAGTACCAGCATGGAAGGAGAAGTTTACTGTCCCAAGACATAAAGGTAGTACTTTAATAATATAACAATAGATAGTGGGTAAACATATTCTGAAAAGTATGTTTACTTTACACACTTTGCGTGTAAAGTTAACTTACCTCTCACCCACTTGTTTTATCTATTATAATATTATTAAACTAAGTACCTTTGTCCCCTTCTCTTTTCATCAACCCGGAGAACATCTTGCTTATATATACTCATGCATGGAAACATGCTAAGTATGCGAATTGATAGAGTTGAACACTGAAATCTCATCTGTTGAGAATTAGAAGAGTTAGCATATTATTTTCAGTGTTACAAACTTGTTCATGTGTTGAACATCTTAGACATTAGTTGTTTAAGAATAGCTTAATCTATGTGTTAGACGAATTTAGTTGCCACCTTTTATTGAACTTAGATTTTCCGCATCTAGTTCATGTAATTCTTGATTAACATGAATAAGAATTATATAAAAGTAAACCGTGTGTCTTTAAATTTTAAATTGCTATAGTTTGTATTCAACCCCCCCCCCCCCCTTCTACAAACATTTATTGTTGTAGTATCCATTCGGGACCAACATATATGATGCTAAATAAAAGGGGTTTAATAATAGCTAATTATTTAACATAGAAAAACCACGTTTTATGACAAACTAAAATACGACTACAGGTTGCTAGTCGTGTTAGTTAAATTTTTATAAATTTAAAGTTTTGTCAAGATTATAAGTTTGGAACATATAAAGCCGTTTTGTGAACCTAGTATAGGTACACATGTAAATCGTATTTTTTTAAAACAGATAGTTTTGAAATGTTTTTCTTTTTCAAAAACTGGAAAATTAAGTTTTAAACTTAATAGTAAAACCCAAGAAAATCTTAGATCAGTGTGCTACCCACCTAATGGTACACCCTTGCTGTTAAACGGTACTCGGGTGTCGGAAGTGCCCAAACCTTGGGCATCCGGGTTCAAACCATTGCTGGAAGGGGCATGAAAGATTCTGCGATAATCGGGAGTCACGGCCAGAATTCATGCTGTCTTAGGTGGTGTGATCTATTTTGGTGATAAACGGGAGTCCCAGCCCAAAAATCACTAGAGTAGAGTTAAACATACTAGACTGGGTCTGAGTGCTCTACGAGGTTCAAGGAGTCGTATCAGTTAGGTACGATTGGTACAGGGTGTTACCTACCTAAAATAGCATGACTTGGCGGGAAGTGCCCAAACCTTGCGTCAAGTGTGTGAAATATGGGCCCTAGGTCTAATATATATTATTTATGGGTTTGATGATATATGTTAGAAAAGTTTATCTACAATTACTAATTAAACCGGGTTTTTAATTTGTAGATGGCAACCAACGTTACTAGTACTAACAATCTCTCTCTTTGATCTATCCTTGAGAAGGATAAGCTCGCCAGGCCAAACTTTCTCACGTGGGAGAGAAAACTCCGAATCGTGCTGAGGCACGAGAGAAAGTGGTACGTCCTAGAATAACCTCTAGGAAATCCTCCTGCCAGCAATGCTAGGGCAGAAGTCAGGGAGGCTTTTTAGAAGCGCTCAAATGACGTCCTAGATGTTAGCTGCCTCATGCTTGCAACAATGAGTCCAGAGTTATAGTCGAGCATGATGGAGACTCCTGCTTATGACATGATCCGCCAGCTGAGGGATATGTTCTAGGAGCAAGCCCACACAGAACGTTATGATGCCACTAGGGCATTTAACTCGTGCAAGATGGCTAAGGGGACTTCGGTCAGTAACCACGTCATGAAAATGAAAGGTTACATGGACCACCTGGAGAGGCTTGGGCACCCAGCACCATTGCAGCTAGCAACGGATACGATACTCAACTCGTTGTCAAACGACTATAAGTCGTTTATAGTCAACTACAACATGAACAACATGGAGAAATCCGTGGCTGAGTTGCACTCCATGCTTAAGACAGTGGAGCAGAGTATCGGGACCAAGTCTAAAGACATTCTCATGGTGGGACATGGTGGACATAAGAAGATGAAAGGGCGCAACGGAATGGGAAAGGGCAAGGCCCAGCCCAGCCAAAATGCACCCAGGGCTAGTAATGACAACAAGGGCAAGAAACCGAAGCCAAACAAAGCAAGAACCGAAAATCGGTGCTTCAAGTGCGGTGAGATCGGACATTGGAAAAGAGATTTCCCGAAGGGTCACGAGGCAGGTGGCAAGGCTGGCCCCTCAGGTATCGTGTGAATAGCTTCTTTATCACTTTCCACTTATAAAGTTTTTACGAGTATTCTGATATCTTGCAATCGTTTATTGCATGAGGAGATGGAAAGTGATGCGGCCCAGCATAAAGAGATCCCACGTGCAGCTTACGGATATTTTTAATAATTCTATTTCGTACTTATTAAACTTGTTTTAAGATGTTGGATTTGACTATCTTGGTTGTTTTGAAACTTTTGCTTCAGACATTATGTTTTAAAATTTTGAATTATTTGGTTCATATCCGTGCACGTATGTTTTTGATGAATCAGGTTAGTCCAGTTGTGACTAAAAGGATACCAATAAGTCAACTCTTGACTTGATTGGTGATTCATAGTGATCTTATGCTTTGATTTGTTGTACTTACATAAATGATGGCTCCACTATTCAAATACTTAAATAAACAAGTTTTGTTTATAAAATTAGATAGTTTTTCTAATTTAACAAGTGTTTAAGGTTTTTGTGAAAAAGTGGATGTTCAGAGTCTTGAACAAATGAAAATAATAGTCATTATTTCTAAGTAAAATAGTTTTTGATAAAACATTTAAGATAATATAAAAATGATTATGGTAGTTACTATAATCAAGGGGGTTTTATACTAAATGTTTTAAGAGAAAGAAATTTAAAATACCTTTACAAGTGTTTTATACTTGTGGTAAGTTTAATGAAACCACTTTTCCATAATTGGAAAGATGGATATATGGAGATCCAAGTTTTTGGTTTCATAAAACAATTAAATTTCTTACAAAAACTAAGTTTTAAAACATGTGTTTAGAACACAGTTTTTAGGCATGATAGTCAAGGATTGACTAAGTCTAAAAGGATGTTTTAAAGTAATGCACTTTTTCCATAAAAGATAGTGAGAGCACCTCACTAATGTATTAATCAGAGTAATAAACGTTTTTTTTAACTAGTATGATAAATACAAGATTGAACTTTTAGAGTATATAATTATCGGATGATTAGAAGTTATCTAAAATAGTAAGTTCTTGAGAAAGGACTAATCCGAGGAACGCATGACTTATTGAGAGGCACTCAATAAGAATGCCATTGCAAGACTTTGAGTCAAGTTATGACTTAAATAAAATTATACAAGTTTTAAAGGGTTTAATAAGTTAGGTTAATTAAATGTTGTTGGTTGGTCAACGTTAGAAATGCTGAAATAGGATGTTCTTTAACATTCTTAGTAATGAAATTAGATTAGTATTGGTATGCACTAAGAATCTAATTACAAGTTTCTTACAAGTAGGTGTAAGAAGGTTTGTCATTTCAAATGGATATAAAATCTAGTAAGATTTAATGCATCTACAAATGTAATTAAAGTTTTAACTACAGGGAGGTTATTTTATAAAATCAGAAACCTAGGAGTTATTTTCAGTTCTCCAAGTTTAATGAATTTATAAAATAAGTAAGTCTAGAATTGTTCCTAGGTTGCAAGAACGATTTCTAGCAATACAAAGAAGGAGTACTTCAGGGTACTAGTCTTGAGTTTCAGGTTTATAATCATATTATTTTTCTTGTAATCCGTGATAAGTTACAAATGTAAAATAATAAGTAATTCAGATAAACGCCGTGAATCGAGTCAATGAAATGGTAGAAATTATGCATCTTTATTCCAGGGTGGAATATGGAAGGGTGCAGAAATTAATTTCATTGTTCTTCACAATTTTTTATGTTTTGGCGCATCCAGGAATAAACTAGGTTTATTCAAAAACACTTTCCGTGACTACTTATCTTGGTGGGAACCTAGATAGGGCTATAAAGTCATCGTAATTTTGGGGTAGATTCGAATGTTTATCGAATATAGCTGCGAACAGTTTTTGCGGACCAAAATTGACGGATATTTGTTAGGGTTACGAATATTGGATTGACCTACTGTGAAAAATACTTCGTAGATTCATGTCAAAAGTATTTATCACATAGGTTATCCTTAAGCCTGAGTTATTTTGGTTTGGGATGCGGTAACTGTTGTCTTCTTAGCGCGTCCTAACGCCACGCCGTAACAGGGTGATCATAAGGGGCGTGTCCAGATTCAGTGGGAGCTGTATTGCCAAATACAAATATGCAAGAGGGTAATTGCACTTCCTTTTTAGGAGAGGTATTTTCGGGCCCCTTGATTGATTAGAAAAACTGGTAACTGCACGGCCGTGCCCAAACGAACTGATCTGTTCTTTGTCGTTTATCACGCAGTTTTGAAATCAAGTATGTCATGAACCAAGTTCTTGAGTCTCTGAGTTGAATTTTTCCATGCTCATACTCAAAATTGAAATATCACGCTGCAAGGGACAAACCTATACACACATACACACACACATATATATAAAATGTACCCATTCATAAACATAGAGTTTATGATAGTTTAGTTTATAAACAGTTAGTTTATGACAGGTTACTCCTAAGCAGGTTGCTTATGAGTTTTTTTTTTATCACAAGTTGCTTTAGGGTATAAGAGTTCTTATAACCTGGTTACCCTAAGTGTCTGGCTAGGGACCTCCTTAGGCCAACAATGGGTAGTAACTATTACTTATCTTGCACAAGTGGGAGTCTGTTAGATTATGTGCAGAGATAATTAATGGGCACATTGTATCCAATGTTATAAGAGACTAAAGGGTCACACTGCTACACACCCAAATTTGAACAGTTGGATTTTACCATAAATCTGTGTGAAAATAATTAATCAGGTTGGATTAATTATTAAAGAGAAAAATAAATAATTAATCAGTTTGTATTAATTATTAAAAGGAAATAAATAATAAATAGTTATTTATTATTTAAGAAGAAATTAAATATTAAGATTAATATTTAACGGTTCAGTTAATAGTTAATTAACTAGTAAAAGTCCAGGGGGTCAAAGTGAGAGGAATGAAAGTTTAATTAAAACAAGCGGGCTTTTAATTAAATGGGTTTGGGTCCTTTTAGAGGTATATATATAGCCTTCAAGCCTTAAGGGTTATTAAGGATTAACAAGGTGATAACCCTAGCCACCACTCTCTCTCCCTCCTTATCGATCTCGCTCTCTCTCTCGGCTCCTCTATCTTTCATCGAACTCGAACAGAGAAAAAACCACAAGGGTGTTTTTTCGATTGATGGTCGACGCAAGGCACACACACACACACTTGGTTTTGAGTGTTGAAGCTAAGGTAAATCCAGGAGCGGTCTAGCAGCCAGTTCTTTGGAGGTGTAGTAGTGGTGGACTACTTTAGCAATCCCAAGATCACAAAGAGGTATTTTTTTTTTGTAACTCTTTTCTGTGGTTTGTTGATTGTTAAGAAACTACATAGATCATCAGTTCTAAAGATCCTAACCCTTTTGGGGTTTAGAGGGTTGTGTTCAATCCAGTTCTGCTTTAGGATTGAACCAGTAGAATCAAACCCAGGTTTGACCAGTCTGCGTCATTAGGTGGTTTGGTCTGATCAAAACCCTTCATCCTCGACACCGAAAATTCTCACAGTGGTTTTTTTTTTGGCTGATGAATATGCTAAGAGGAATTTCAGTGCATTTGGAGATGTTGTATCGTTTGATGCTACTTATCGTACCAACAAGTAAGCATTCATTTTTATACTTTTCATCGTATATTTTCATGATTCAATAATATCTCTATATATTTATAGTTTTTTGCATTTTCGGGTTACTAGTATGATATGGTTTTCATACCATTCACGGGGGTTAACAACCACAAACGTTGTGTTACTTTTGGTGTTGGAATGTTGTCTAAAGAGAACGTTACATCATATAAATGGTTACTACATGCATCTTTCAAATGCATATCCACGTCATCCTCGAATGATTTTGACCGACCAAGATCCGGCAATGAAAATTGCTATAGAGTCCGTTTTCCCACATTCTAAACATCGTTTGTGCATGTGGCATATAATGGAAAAAGTTACTTCCAAGGTATGATTACATGATATTCATTATTTTTATACTTATATGTAGATTCATCATTTTCAATTTTATGTGAATTATAAGAAATCCGTTATTTAGCACAAGATTCATCATTTTTAGCATTTGTAGATATTACATATCATTTTTTTCATATATTTTGTAGGTTTCTATAGACATTTGTAACAATGGTTTCAAAGCATAATTGTGTAGAATTGTTTGGACTGACAAATTGGATGAAGAGGTTTTTGATTTTCTTTGGAATGATTTAGTTCAAGAATATAATCTACAAGATAATACATGGCTGAATGATTTGTTTGGATTGAGGAAGTTCTGGATTCCTGCGTATTTTTGTAACCGGGAGTCTGGTATTATGCATACTTCTTCAAGATCCGAATCCGAGAATCATATGCGTTCTAGTAATACTCTTGTTTAGTTTTTAGCTCATTTTGACACAGCAATGTTTGAGCAAACGTTTCATCAGTCGTGAAATGATCACTAGAGTTCGTACACTACTCCAATATTCACAAATGATTGGGCTTTGAAGGAGGATGCTGCTAGGATTTTTAGTAGGCACGTGTTTAACGATATTTCTAGCAAGATTCGTTCTGCCAAGGTTCGTTGTTTTTGGTGTATATTACTTTACTGTCAAAACATATATCTAATTATCATTTTCATAACAAAATCATTGTGTTTTTATCATTTTCAAAAACAAATAGATACACGTCAAAACATATCTTTTATTTTTTTGCATTTTCACATTCAACCTGTATTAAGATGCCATTTTTAGCATTTTCATTTTGATTTTTAATTTTTTATACATTCATTTTTTTTGTTTTGTAGGTAATGTTTAATTCAGCAACTGGGAGCTCACATGTTCGTACAAAAATTTTGAGAGATTTGGGATTCTTTGTCGGCACATTTTCTATGCTCTTCGTATTTTTAATGTTAATCAATATCGACGGAAATATATTTGCAAAAAATGGACGAAGGATGTTCCTCCTAAAGTTTTTTTAAACTTTCAAAATAAGAATCCAAAGGTACTTGAAGATGTTGGTTTAGCTTATATGGTTCGCCGTGTCTATTATCATGTTGAAAATGCTTTGGATAAATTAATTGGCAACTAAGAGAAATTGTCAAAGTTTTTGCAATCCCAAGAGAAAGCTGGCTGAAGAGTGTGCTGAGGATTATGTTGAGGATGATGAAATCGAGAATAGAGATTTCATTAGCGAGGTGTTTGGGGTTTAGCGTCCATCCAGCCTTGAAATTCACAATCCATCTGGTATTCGCAACAAGGGTGGTGGTACCAGAAAGAGGCTTATTAGTTCACGTGAGCGAGCTGTTGCTAATCTTACAAAGTCTCGACGGAAATGCAGTTATTGCGGAAAATTAGACCAACATAACATTCGGACGTGTCCCGATAGAGTTGAGGCTGCAAACAAGGAGAAATGTAAATCTTTCCAAGATGATGTTTCTTATAGTTCTTCCGATTAACCCTATTTTTTGGATTATTTTTAGTTTTTGGTTTGGTTTTGTAATGATTTTATCATTTTCAAGTATGTTCAATAAATGATTTTGCGGATAATATACCATTTAATTTTTTCTTATGTATTTTTACAATTTCTTTGTATTAGTATCAAAATTCACACTGTATCAAAATTATGAAAATGTAATTCATGAATAAAAATGATGAAAATGATACAGATATAACTTGTTATTTTTCGTCAATTGTAGATAACTTAACATATGGTGGATATGAAATCCATGTCGTGGACTAAGAAGCCATATAGTGGGCATTTTAACCATCCGGTGGACATGGTGCTCATACATGGGTATTGACGTGATTTCATCTGGTGGACATTTCAGGTCCACCATAGTGGGCATTTTACCCATCTGGAGGACATGGTGCTCATACGTGGGCATTTGACGTGAGACCCATCAAGTAGAGTTGGTACCCATCTGGTGGACTCCGAACTCATCGGGTGGACATGGAACCTATGTGGTGAACATGACACCCATAAGGTGGATATGAGATCCATGTCTTGGACTAAGAAGCCATATAGTGGACATTTTACCCATCCGGAGGAGTTGTTGAATCATTGATGCTACATGTTTTATTCAATATGTAATTATTATGTTTTGTTTAATATGATGTACATATATCATATTCTAAGCATTTTAAGCATTATTTACTGACAATGTCACCCCTTGAATGAATATGATGATATTTGCTACAATATTGCACATTTTAAGATTCCTTAAATGTTCATACTTACCAAACCTCATCAATGTTCGTCGTGTAATGACTGGTATGATTACTTCGGTCGCCTTCTCATGAACATCATGTGTTTGTTTGGTTTGTTTTACTCCAATAGCCTTTTCTTTTCCTACATATTATTGTTTAACTTGGTAATAGATATCATGTAAGTTGTATCAAACATTAAACATTACTAATAATCATATTTACCAAGTTTTTTCTTCTTCAGGAAATCAATGAGTGGTACATCATCGTCTTTATCCTTTCCCTGAACACCAGTCTATTGTTCTTTCGCTTTTGCACCACCTGTGTTTTTAAAAAGATTTTTTTAAAGATGTTTATACATATTTTTCTGTAGTTATTTAATGTTTTGCATTTTGACAAACAAATAATTTAACATTCATACCTTTTATCTTACGAACATTCAACTTCTTTCTCTGTTTTATTGCTCATACATTTCTCAACACAGCTCTTTTCTCCACATCTCTTAATATGTCTGTTGTCAAGTATCATTGTTGGCAATGGTATCTTTTTTCGGTCTATCTTCTCTTGTCAATTCCGTAGAAAACCGAAACTGTGGATGAACGAACATGATGTTAAAAATGAATCAACCATTGTGTGAATTTGATGATTACGGTTTTTATCATTTTTCATTCTACTTATGGATTGTATCATCTTCATTTCACACAATGTTCAATCATAATCATTTTCAAGGAATCTACTAAACATGATTTTCAAAATGTGTTAATGTTTTTTAGTTCAAAATGATAATTTTATAGTTCCAAGCACTTTTATAAAAATAAATCAACAACAAACAATGTATGAATATGATGATTGTGGTGTTTATCATTTTAATACTACTTATAGATTTCATCATTTTCATTCTAACATATTGTTTTATCATTTTCATTACTATACATACCACCAGCGGAAGTAATGGGCCTGTAAACTAGCTTTTCGTGTCATTAGGGGACCACTTTTCTTTACATCTTCGTGCACACTCCACTACATAGCTGCACCAGTCCATCTGATTTATTCTAGAAACATCAGTGATACACGGTAGGAATTTTTGGTTCACTATGCGGCATTTTACCCCTTTCACGAGCAATGTCATGATCAATACTACCGCGTTCAGCTTGAACATTTCACCGTGCTCCCTGTCTGCCAACATTCTTTCAATTACCTGCTTCACAGTAATATTTTGTGCACCTTTACCGGGTGAAGGATATTGATTTCTCCACTCTTGAACCTTTAATGTATCACTTGCACCAGCGCTTGTGACAACATTCACCTTAAGTTCACCCATTGGAAATCCTATTGCTTGATGTACAACTTCTTTATTCAACTTGATTGTGTTACCATTTACATTCATATGTAGACTTTTGTGATCAAAGTTCTCAACAACGTAATATGCCAACTTTCCGGGGATCAAATTTATTGTGCATTCAATTGCGCCCTCAAATCCCATATCGATGATGGCTTTTCTGCCCTTTTTACTCAGTTGTTTGCACATATTTATAAATTGCTGTGGAGATTGTCTTGATTGGAGTGAAGGTGCATCTTTGATGTCAACTTTGGTTTGAACTTTAATTTTTTTTCGTCAGTTCTTTTTCATTTTCCTGTCATTTTCGGTGGTGGGTTAACAAAATCATCTACACAGATGAGGAAGAATGGTTAAAATGATATATTTTTTAACCAGCGTATGCATTAACAGTTACACACATTTGTAAAATGATATAAATGATATAAAAACATCATTAAACATGATTCTCAAAAGGTCTTTTTTATGTTGTTTGGTTCAAAATTATAAATTTAAAGTTCCAAGCACCTTATAAAAATGAATCAACTCAAAACACTGTGTGAATATGATGATTATGGTGTTTATCATTTTCATTCTACTTATAATTTTTATCATTTTCATTTTTATATACTGTTTTATCATTTTCATTTTTAATATATCCTATACTAACTGCTTCTTTTTTATCATTTTCAAGTTATCACGTGTTATTTATTTTTTTCTTATATTTTATCATTTTTAACAGTTTTTTGTTTTACTCAATTTTCAGTTTGTATTTATTCCCGCCTTTTACTCCTAGTTTTTCCCTCCATTCGTTATTAGTATTCCCGCATTTTTTTTTCCAGTATATTTGGGGTTTCCCCGTGTCCTTTCATATACCCATTCTAAATAAGCATTTTCATATTATTGTTCCCTTTTCCATTTCTTTTTTTACCGAGTATGGAGTTTCCAGAAATCAAAAGTAGGTCTGAATGCAAGGACAAGAAGAAGTGGTGTGAAATAAGAGATGTGAGGAAATATGTTGATGAGCATATTGCATTCGATAAAGCTAGGTTGCCATCAACTGATTGATTGTTATCAGATATTCAGTGGAAGATTGATCAATTACAAGGTGAAGTCGACAAAATTTTGTCATGGGATAGAGTGTCGATAATTGAAAGGGGACATCTTGATTATTTCTTGTCTCAGATTGAAAAGCAGAAATCTATTCATCATGCTACGGAAGAAATTCGTGAGAAGATAGCTAAATCGATGGAGGATCGGATTGCCTATTATTACGATATTGAAAAGTGGGATAATAAACATATCTTGTAGGATAATAAACATATCTTGTTTTTATTTTTAGAACTTTACCAATACTAATCACTTAAAGATATGAAAAGTTTGAAAATTTTAAAAACGTTATTATCTATATTTAGTTTCAATTTTGAATAATATATGAGAAAAGTAAATATATTAAAAGTGTGGGGTTGTTATTGGTAATTAACAAGGTTTTTTTAATTTGTAAAATAAGAGGTTGTGATTGGTAAAAAAATTTCTACAAATGAGGATAATGATGTCATACATCATTTTCTTTTAATAAGGTTAATAGATTAGTTATTGAAAAACATAACATGATCAATATGGTTTATGTCAGAAGTGTCACTATTATATTACTACGTTTAAATTAACATGTTTTAATTAGAAGTTTTTGTTGATATGAATCAGTAATTTGCTTTCAGTACCCGCATCCATTGGGGAACCTGTTCTCCGACCCCGATTTGACCGGGGATGGGGTCGGGGACGGGGATTTCCCGAACTTAGAAACGGGGATGGGGCGGGGATGGGGATACCCTTCGGTTCCCCGACCCCATACCCGACCCCGAACCCGCACATTATATATATATATATATATATATAATTTCTATGTCAAGTTTCTCATATAAATATGCATTTGAATTTAACTTTCTTACATAGTATACATATCATAAAGATTGTTTTTTCTTCGAATAAACATGATCGTTTCATACGACTTATCAAACACATAGAATGAAAACAAACTAATACAGTGAAATTACTAACATAGTTTTTGTAGAATTATCTTGAAAGGATTATAATCGTCTTTCATGGACATATGTTAGAGAAACCATCTATTTGATGGATAATGTTATGTGTATTATAGAATGACTTAGTAAATATATATTATCTCTTTTATCAAAAACATTATTTGTTTTACGAAACTATTAAAACTTGTGATTGATTACATTTTGATGTGTCTTGATTGGAAATGTTAAATTAGATTCGTAATGCTAGTTTTGTATGAAAATTCTCATGTATATCTATTTAAAAAAATCGATTTTGTAAAGAAAGAAAATCCCCGATTCCCCGCGGGGATCCCCGAAACCCGACGGGGACGGGGATGGGGATGCAAATCAATTCCCCGGCGGGGATGGGGAGGGGATTGGGGGTGGGGAACGGGGATAGGGATGGGAAAAGCGATCCCCGATACCCCCGACCCTGTTGCCATCCCTAAGAGATAGGTAAGCAAACGTAATCCAAAAGTGTTGCCGTGTTCTGAGCCAAGGTATGAGAAGTGATTGCATACAAGTATATGCTTCTAAACTACACAATTTATTCAAAACCAAACATGATATGTTATGAAGGTTGGATTACAATTTGTGAATATACTTAGTAGAGCAAAAAAGGAAAAACATAATTAAACACTTGTAGTTAAACATAAGTAAACACATACATTTTTTCCCGAGTCGGGTTATTTTGACTCGAAATACTTATAATTCAAAGAGTTTATTGTTATAAATTATTAGTGAATTAGTTTGACCAACTTTGCAAATTTGACCCATTTCCTAAAGAGAAGGAATGAAATATTGCCGTTAAAAAAAGAGATAAAACATAAGCTGGATGGACACTGGAGCATGAATCAAAGATGGAATTGAATAAATGATTCTTATAGAATGAGAAAAACATGTTTCTTACTCACTTAGGAATAGTTAGGACAATTTCATAAAAAATATCATTCCTTATTTTCATTGCTTGGAGAGATGGTGTTTTTAACTCCTTTCTTTTAGAAATGGAATGAAAATATATATTTTAATCTTTATTAATTTTACTATCATGAACATATATCATATCATACTAGTGAGGTGCCCGCGTAATATAGTGTTGATTATAATAGATATCAAATATGTACGAAATATTAAATAAATTTTAATTTGCTTTTAGAAGGACTTGCATACCAAATAGAAAATTAGTTTCAATTGTTAGAAAATTTTAACCTATTTTGGAGGTTAATAACTAGATTGATGTGATTAATCAAAAAAAGATGGATGGTTTGGATGAAGTATTAATTGAAAATTAAGAATTCTTAAAATTTTAAGGTGAGTGAATGATGTATTTTTTATAAAGTAGTATAAATATTATTAATACCGAAGCAGTGCATTAATGACGATTTCACACTTTGGGTCCCAAGATGTACCAAGAGTTTTACATGTTTGACTGTGCCCGAGTTGTATATTCACCACAATATAGCATACCCTTCACTTCATACACAAACACATTAGTTACATTTTTACAATACATTACATGCACATTTCACACTAATATAATGACAAGTTAGTGCAACTAACCTCATTTCAGCACACAATAGTGATATGATTTTATCAATTAAATATCCGAAAGATCTGCGAAAAAAGTTAAATATTAATCAGATATAAAATTTATATTTTGAGTAAATTAAAAATGAATAAATAACAATAAAAGGGTAATACAGACATCTCAAGTTGAGAAAGAGACCAATAATAAAATACGTTCGAATCAACCAGTAATTTTTCGGATCTAGAAAATTAATCCAAAACGGTAATAATATTCCTACTATTAGATAAAACAAACATATAAAAAAGAATTTACATGTAATTTTTATAATAAATAAAATAATAACGTAAAAGAATATAATAATAATTTTTTTCCTATCTTATATCCTTATTAAAAGAAAAGAATGCTTACATCATCATTCTCATTCTCTATAAATTCTCCACCAATCACAACCTTTCATTTTAAAAAAAGAAATTAAAAAAATGGATAATAAAAGTATTATGACATCACATGGGGCTTCAAGTGCTAAGTCTTCATCGATTACTTTTGCATAATTACGTTAATTAGAAGGGTTAGAATGTAAATTGTTAAGGGGTAGTATGAAATATGTGAGGGGGTTTTAAGAAAATTGTATATTAATGTAATTAATTATAAGTTGTTTGAAAATTATGTTTAATAACTTCAAATATATTTTGTTTGAGAAAAAATAATTATATATTTGTAATCGTCTCATTTTTATCTACGTTTTGATATAAATTTTATCGGAATATGAGGTTTTTTAAAAATTAGTATAATTTAATTCTTTTATCAACATCTAAGTAGTTATTGAACATTTTATTCGTCTTTTATAGTTATTCCCTCTACATAATGTAGTCGATATAATCACTGATTTCTTGGTATTTCGATAAAAAAATTAAAGGTATACTATAACTAATGGTTAGCGGCATAAAGTTGTTTACAAAACTACCACTACCGTTAGAGCTTTTTAAAATTAATTGTTAGTTGTGAGTAAATAACCCTTCAGAAACTAGAACTCTACATAATTACTGAGTAGTGAAACAACTGTCATGATAGTGAGTTTTGTAACTACACATACAACATGAAATTTTATATAAAAATAGTAATTGTCTAAGTTTTCTTATTTTTTAACTAATACCTTGATACATAAAATAAAAGTTATTATTACATGGATATTTGAATTCAGTGAGATCTCGTGTTTTTAATTATATTTAATTGAACAATAAATTACACTTAAGTGATTTACGTATGTATAGACATAATATATTCTACGTTAGAATCTTATTTTTATGCGATCTAATTTGCTTATACTTAAATGAATGTCATCATTATTTAACTTTTAATAAAGTTAGTTTACAATTTCAAACATTCAAATATATAATTGGCTAATAAAAATGTATTTAAAGCACTTGATATTATAACATCGACAATAATATTATAGTTATGTATTTACAATGTCGGAATAAAGCTCCATCACGAGAAACACATTAATATTATACTAAAAACTTTTACACGTGTAATGTAACTTTATATTTCTTATAAAGAGTATTTATAAAAAGTATTAAAAATACACGTTTTTACTTATGGATAGTTATATGTGACGGTTTCTCGAGTGAAGAGTAAGAATTGGTTAAAAGTTTTAATTTGCAATGATGAAGGAAACCATACTAATAAAACCATGAATGTTGTTTATAAAGAGGTTTTACAGAAAATTTTATGACAATCTTATGTATAGATATCAAAATTCTGTAATGGTTATTCATTTCTTATTTTCTTACGAGATTTTATTTTTCTATCTATGTTTTGTAACTATTTTTACTATACGTGTTATGACTCTTTAAAACTATATTAATTTTAAATTGACTTATATAATCCCGTGTTGATACACGGGTCGCTTAGCTAGTGTAATATATTCCTCTGATTTAAAACTAAACCAAGAGAACGGAGTGGAATTTGGAAAGCCAAAATGACACAGTAACTAACCTTCATTTTGTTTTCAAATTTTAAGATTCTCGTCTCGGTAAAACTGAAAAGTTCACACACAGTCATTTTGCATTGAGCTGAGCAGCAGAGCAAACGACGCGCCGGCGATCGGCATTGATCTCGGAACAACCTACTCATGTGTCGCCGTCTGGAAGAATGATCGCGTCGAGATCATACCAAACGATCAAGGCAACAGAACCACACCCTCTTTAGTTGCATTCGTTGATTCCGAACGTCTCGTCGGCGATGGCGCCAAGAATCAAGCGTCAATGAAACCTTCTTCCACCATATTTGGTCAGTTGCTTACTGCTTTTTTCTAAATTTTTTTCCTGAAAATATCTTTATATATTTTGAATCGAACCTCATATCAGCGTTTCAGGGGTTTATATTATTTTGAGTTTAGTTTTGCGATTACACTAGTTATGAGCGATTATCTTATGCTACTGGAGATCTACGTGAGGTTTATTCCCATAACTTTTCCGGATTTGCATGAACTAGGGCTCCGCATTTGTTGTGATTGTCGCTATCATATCGATCTGCTGCATATTAATATTAGTTTTAAATTGCCAGAAGTTATATTTAGTCTGGCGCTGCTCTTGCCATATCAAATTTAAGATTATCCGTGGATTTTCAGATGCTAAGAGCAGTGGCGAATCTAGGATTAAAACTTATTGGGGTCCAACATATTTAGTTTGACAAAATAAGTCGGTCAAAAATGGAGGGTCAAAAATAGTTTTTATTTACGGGTCGGGTATTATGATACAAGGCGAAGATATTATTATTACCAACAAAAAATTCAACATATATATCTTTCAAAAACATATCATTAAGTTGTTAAAATTGATCACGACGATACTGCATACCACGAAAATTCTCTAAAATTAAATCATTACTAATTTTATCGAATACCTCCTTCTCAATATATGATGTCGTTACAGGCAAAATTAAAGTTAGTTTCAAGAGGACATATACTTTCGAATAGATCTCATGCTTGTTTGTTTCAATTTTTTTAAAGTACCTCAACATTTTAACCTATTTAGTAATCATAAACAACTATAGTATTAAAAAACAAGACATGATTAAGTACAATTAATATAAAATTATAAACTAATCTAATAAAAATATACTTAAAATAATCACATAAATGAAAAAATAATAGGACTAATTACTATGTGTGACAAAGTATTATTAAGTATCACAATCCTTTCCTCTTTCTATGTGTAGATAAGGTAAAAAGTTTTGAAAAGTAATATGTTTGCTACACATCTACTTGTTTGTTGCAGAACTTTTTGAGTCTCGATGCTTCAAATCTTATTTTCTTAAATTTCTTCCAAGCCCTCCATTCTTGATTCTTCCAAGCCTTCTTTTCTTCTTTAAATCTCTTAAGTCAAAGTTTGAAACCGGTGTCAACTGTCATGCACTCATGCGAAATTAGGAAAGGGATTCAAAGATCAAATCGGTGGTCATCCGGTCAGGTAGGCCGTTGGCGCCGGCGGAAGGGCGACGATGGCGGCAAGTCGGCGACACAGTTAACAGGCTCAAATCGACACAGCCTCACAGGTTGGGATTTCGGAATGACACAGCCGGATTTCGTCGTTAACGTAGGTTGGGATTTCGGAATCGCCACTTTGATAGGGCTTTCTTTTTCAATTTTTATACGTATGTCTTTGTTTTTTTTTTAATCTGCAGATGGGTGAAAGCCCAGAGGGGTCCATTTTAATTTTTTAGTGAGGTCCATAAAGAAAATATATATATAGTAATAATAATAAAAAAAAATTTAGTGGTGTCAAGGCACCCCACTAAGATGTATGTGGGTTCGCCCCTGGCTAAGAGGTTGGTTGGAAGGAGATTCAGTGATTCAAATGTGCAGGCTGACTTGAAATTGTGCCCCTTTAGGGTGGTACAAGGTCCTACTGACACCCCAAAGATTGTTGTCACCTACAAAGGTGAAAATAAGAAATTTTTGGCTGAAGAAATTTCATCAATGATTCTTGGAAAGATGAAAGAAACTGCTGAGGCGTATCTTGGAAAAGTTGTGAGGGATGTTGTGTTAACTGTTCCTGCTTATTTTAATGATTCAATCGAACTAGATTACTTGCATGAGGGGATTGATTTTACTATGAAGTTTAGTCGAGCTAAATTTGAAGAGCTGAACATGGATTTGTTCAATCAGTGTATGGAGACTATGGAGACTTGTTTAAGTGATGCCAAGATGGAAAAATCATGTGTAAACCAGGT
Source organism: Pulicaria dysenterica (assembly GCA_947179395.2). Lineage (NCBI taxonomy): Eukaryota > Viridiplantae > Streptophyta > Magnoliopsida > Asterales > Asteraceae > Pulicaria > Pulicaria dysenterica. The sequence continues at coordinate 59,534,263 of OX359292.1, read as the reverse complement.
GGTACTTGTTGGTGGCTCAACTAGGATACCAAAGGTCCAGCAAATGCTGGAGGAATTTTTTGATGGCAAAGAGTTGTGCAAGAGTGTGAACCCTGATGAGGCTGTTGCGTATGGTGCGGCTGTTATGGCTGCAAAGTTAAGTGGTAATAGTAATAAGAATGTTCAAGATGTCTTGCTACGCGATGTTACTCCTTTGTCACTCGGTGTAGAAATAAGTGGACAAGTATTTGATGTTGTTATCACGAGGAACAGTCAGATACCGACAAGTGAATCAAAAATGTATTGTACCGCCTGCTCCCAAACGGAAGGATATGTCAAGGTGTATCCAGGTAAAAGATTAAAATCAACAGATAAACCATTTCTTGGGGCAATTCAGAATTTCTGGAATACCACTTTCTCCGAAAGGAGGCTCTTTAGTTATGGTAAGCTTTGAAATAGATGCCAACGGGATCCTCACAGTCATCGCTTGTATAAAATCCACTGGTAAGATGGAGAAGCTCACAATATCCAATGCAAATGGAAGACTTTCTAAGGAAGAGATTGAGACAATGGTAAATGATGCTAAGAAATACAAACTTGAGGACCAAGAATTCAAGAAGAAAGCGGATGCTTACAATGCATTAGAGGCTTGCGTATACAATATGAAGAATAAGATAAAAAATTACAATACGAAGACGCGGGTGGACCTTGAGATCTTGAAGTCAATGGAATTCGCCCTTGCTAACACAGCCAAGTGGCTCAAAGAGAATCGAGCTGCTCCTCTTACTGAGCTTCAACGCATGAAGGAACACCTAGAATTTGTTTGCAAGCCGCTGTTTCTTTAGGTGTCATGATTATGGTTGTTGAAAATTGGATGTATAAGCTAGCGTATATCTTTTGGTTCCATTTATGCTTTTTGCTCAAGGCATGGCCGGCATGAATCGTATCTATCCTTAGACAACCAGCTTGATTCATAGACTTACTACTTTTGTTAAGGTTCTATCCATGACTCTGGAACATGAAGTTGTTTTATTTTGAAGCTATAATCTATCGCATTCTGTGTTGTTGTTAAAGTATGATTAGATAGTCATTCTCATGACATGCTTAGTTATAAATTTACATAATTTGATGACTTTATCTTTATCTAAAAAGTAGGATTGATAGCAGATCTGCGCAAAGAATGTGGTGCTGAAAAATTGAATATATTCTGTTGAGAATCACAAGATAGTGATACCTCCCAATGATGCAAATTCTCATAAAGATCAAACCAGTTGTATCTGATGGAAATTGATATTCTGATGCAATTTCAAATGGTATTACATGATATAAATTTGTTATTGGTATCCTTGGAGTTACTTATTTAGCAATTAGCAGTGGTCCGTTTTCTAATCTCCCTACAAGAATTCAAGAAAATAGCAGCCACACCTTTAGCAGCAACAATGGCACTAATATTATGCAACAATGGAGAATTCTCTGCAAATAAACCCTTTTTAGCCTTTCTTAAAAAAAGACAATATATCACTACAAAAAAAAGGCTTTTTGCGGCGTCATAATTCGCCGCTAAAACTCCAAATGTCGCCGCGACATTTTAAGCTATATAAAACAAACATACATACCAATCAATAGTTTCAAAGTTAACATAAACGTTTTTAGACAATCACAATGTCGCCTAACAAACTAATAGACTAATCCTCATGATCCCTAGACGCTTCATCACGAGAAGCCAAATCAGTGCTTGGTTCATGTCGGGAAGTTGAGGGAATATCGACATTTATACCTGCCGCACGTAATGCTTCAAATATTGCTTGTGTACGTTGAGAATTAGTATGCATCTCCTCCCGGACCTGCTGGATATCAGAAGAACGAGACGCAAGCATGACATCTACCTCGGCTTGTGTATATAATCTCCCTGTAGGCTGGGATTGTGCGGTAGATTGTGCAGCAGATACGGATGAAGAACTTAATGTTCTTCCCATTCCACGAACATGTCGTTAGCGTTCACCCAACACCGCCATCAAGATTTCTTCTTCACTTAACGGATTTTGGCTCCCGACTTGACCGTCTCTCAATAAAACCATACGGCGCTGTATATAAATAAGATATAAAAACAATTAAAATCATATTATATATATATATATATATATATATATATTTAAACACATAAGTTTCATGAAGTATAAATAATTACTTACATAATTTTCTTGAAGAGACTCGGATGTAAAGACGCCATTGCGTGAATGGTTTAACATGTACTGTTCAATCAAGCTAGGGGGTTCTAGCGTTTCCGGGGATACGCTATAAACAAATTTAATAAGTATATATTTAATAATGATTAATATATAGACTTAAAGATAAATACTATGTCAAAATTAAGATTTAAAGATAAATAGACTTACTTTCTCGAATCGATACTGACCGTATGATCTCCGACCATGCAAGCTTTGATTTACTTGTTGCGCTCTTACTTTTGTGTTCGCTATTGACCGTTGAACGGTCTTTACCCCACAATAATAGTCAATGTACAAACCCCACTCACTCAGTTCCATGTTAGGAGGAGGATCTTGACGCAGTCGTTGAGCCTGCGAGACCCCCCCCCCCTCTTCTCTCAAACCATTTAAGCTTAAACTTGTATTTTTGGTCTTATGTACATCTCAGCACACATCTTATCGATTCCCGTCAAGATCGACGAACGGTGTGGAGTGTCATAATGGTGCCTCAAATCAAAGTAAGTCTGTAAATTATACGAAAAAGTTAGTTTATTGTATATTTTTTTTTTTACAAATATACAATATATAAAAAAAACTTAAGTGAAACCTCAAGGCCCGGTACGATCGCTGCCTTCAATTCTACGGGGACTTTTTCCCATGACGGGAAGTAATATGGGATGTCGTCTCTCACCAAGGTCCCCGCGTAACTCGTAAAGTAATCGGCATTAACCCCGACCGGTCTCCAAGTTTTGTTACATCTAATATCATAAAACTCGATTGGAAGTGGTCGTTTCCCGTTCCTCTTCCACGCCTTTCTCATTTCTACATTTCGGGCTACTCCACGCCCTTTCTTGCTGCCTACGATTTCAATCAAACAAGTTAAGAATACACATAATTAAATTAACCTATAAAAAACATTTCAAAGTTATATAATACCATCACCGCCACAAGCACCAGAAGAAGGTTGCCAGTTACCATGCGGTGGATCACCACCACAATCACCACCATGGCCGCGAGCTACAACTGCCATCTGAAAAAAAAAATACAAATATACAAACAAGCCCATGAAAGTAGCATTAATGTTAGTTTACAAATAACCATTATATAAATAAAAAAACCTGCTAAAAATAACAATTCAAAGTAGTATCTTTTTACAAATACCAATTACTACTTTAGATTAATCAGATTCATCACTACTACAATTATGTGGTTCACATTCATGTTCAGGATCAGAATCTTCATTATCATAGGCGTCAATGTCATCATCACTATCATCAACAATATTAGCATGTTCGGGTAAATGAACATGTTCAACTTCTGTTGGTTGACCTATACTCAAACTCGTATACGTCAAATGATCCAAATCAGCAGACAATGATAGATCTGATGAATTGCTGTCATGTATAACATCTTCGTCGCCTACAGTAATTATATCCCGGTCCCAGATCTTCCTATGATTTACCTCATGAATGACCTTCCAATAATGTTGGCTTGAATCACCTCTTTGACGGCCTTTTGACGGGTCATCAAGGTAAAAGACTTGATTTGCTTGAGTTGCACGAATGTATTGGTCTTCTACATACCATTCAGTCTGAGTAGAAATACTAGTTATGTTATTCTTAGTGACACAACGTTGTTGATTATCAATTTTAAACCATTTACATCGAAACAGCACAACCTTGTAATCACTCAGCTCCAGAATTTCTTCGAGCAGACCATAATACTTTGTTCCATCAGGTCCGGTTGTTGAAACACCACTGTTTTGAGTTGTACGGCCTAAATCTCGACTATGAACCACAAACCTCACACCATTTACAATGCAAGCGGTGTAAGTGTTTGCACTATTTGGTCCGTTTGCAACAGCAAATAACTCATCACTGCATTGAGATTTATTCGCAGCTCGTGCACAATTGATCTATGAAAAACAAAAAATTATAAGTGATTGAGTGATAATTGTTATTTATTCAAGGTAATATACAATGAGCTTACCTTCTTCTTAAACCAACGAGGAAACATTGTTTGTAAATTACTCCCGATAGGCATCTCTGTAGTAAATTGACTATAAATGTTCTTAATATTAGTAGAATTATTGAAAATAAAACTTATGAAAATACAAACCGAAAGAAACACTTACGTCTTGTAGGTGTCAATCTCGGGACTATTGTTGAGTACAAACCAATCTACTTTCCTCTGAATCATGTGATCCAATTTTATATCTACACCTTTACTAATTGGTGTACATACTGATTGGAACACATAAAACTCACGTGTTGGAATTGGAGCATCCTCGTTTCTATCCGGACGATTAAATTTCGTCGATACACCCTCGAGATACCTTGAACAGAAAGTCAAAGCTTCGTCTGCAACATAGCCCTCCGCTATAGATCCCTCCGGCCTTGCTTTATTTCTAACATAATTTTTTAGCTTTTTCATGTATCTTTCAAATGGATACATCCACCTCATGTAAACAGGGCCACCTTGAATAGCCTCTTCCGGTAAATGCATAACCAAATGAATCATTATGTCGAAAAATGCCGGTGGAAATATTTGCTCAAAACTACACAAAATATTGATCAATTGCTTTTCAGCTTTTTTCATATCTTGCGTCATTAAGTTTCGAGCACAAATTTGTTTGAAGAAAAAGCATAACTCAATTATTGGTGTTGAAATAGTTGGGTCTAAGTACACTTTCACTCCAAGTGGCAACAACCTTTGTATCATTATATGATGATCATGAGACTTTAGCCCGGTTATGTTGCTATCATTATCGGAAACTTTCTTTTTGAAATTTGAGCCAAATCCATCAGGTAGTTTAACTCCTTTAATGAATTTACAAAAAGTTTTATATTCTCGTTTGAGAAAGAATACTTAGGATGAGGCTTTAAGACCTTATTGCGACCATTAGTTGTGATCCACAATTCAGGTCGAATATTCATATTTTCAAAGTCTTTTCGTGCCTTTAAAGTGTCTTTAGACTTCTCATTCATTAATAGTGTATTCAACAAACTTCCACACACATTTTTTCAATACATGACATCCAAATTGTGTTTTAATTGAAGAGAAGACCAGTATTCGAGATCGAAGAAAATAGAACGTTTACTCCAATTCAACTCAACCGCTGTATCACGTTTTCTTTTCTTGCCCCCATAAAGAGCATGTTTCCCCGGAATACGAGGCATCAACTTATTAAGTTGGCTTAGTATAATACTCTTTGTTAATTTTCTAGGAGGAAGTCTAGTCTCATCTTTACCATTGAATGACTTGTTCTTCCTCCAATGATGTTTTGGACCTAACAATCTTCTATGACCAACATAAGCGGTTTTACCTTGAACATGAATGGATGGAGTGTCCACATTACATGTAGGGCATGCTAAGTAGCCTTGACCGCTCCAACCTGACAAACTACTACGAGCAGGAAAATCATTGATGGTCCATAAAAGCATCGCGCGCATTGTGAAGCAATTGCCTGTAGCTGCATCTTTTGTTCGGACTCAGTTAGACCATAAACTCTTCAATTCATCAACTAACGGCCTCAAGAAAACATCAATATCCTTACCAGGTGATTTAGGGCCAGGAATTAACAAGGTCAACATGAATGAAGACTCTTTCATACATAACCACGGAGGTGTGTTGTATGTTGTCAATATGTCCGGCCACATGCTGTAAGAAGTACTCATGTTGCCAAACGGATTGAAACCATCAGCAGCCAACCATAATCTGACATTTCTAGGTTGTGCAGCAAAATCAGGATACTGTGCATCGAATTGTTTCCATGCAGTACCATCCACCGGGTGGCGCATCTTACCATCTTCTCTACACTGACCGGTAGCATGTTGTCAGTATCGGATATTACCAAATATCAATAACAAGAATTACCTTTAGAATTAAATCAGAGTTGTTTAAAGATAATCTTTCAGTTTGATCACAATCAACTAAGAAGTTGCGGAATCACACTTAATTGATGTTTAAGGTTTTATCACAAGAACAATTCAACAATCAACACAAGAAAATTACTTTCAAACTCAAGATGTTTATTAATAACCAATGATGATTACAATATTCACCAACACCTCTAATCTAACTCTTTTGTTAGACGAAGAACACAACTTGTTCTTAGGTTTCTATGAAACTTAGAGATCAACACACTTTTAGAAAAACAAATTAACAATGAAATATGAATGCGTAGAATTGCCGTATAAAACAATATTCTAGTACTAGTATATATAGGCTCTTGATCCTCCTTGAATAGTTGACAGTTAGGTAATCTTCTATCTTCCGAGATAATCTTGATAATCTTCAAACTTGTTAAAGATATACTTCAAATCCACAAAAATAGCATTTTCCATAAATAGCTCAACAGCAACTGTTTGTTGAATAAACAGTTCTGAATTTCTTCTAACAGTCTTCACTTTAAGGTCTTATAACAGTTGTGTATAACTGAACTAACAGTTCTGATCTTTTGTACTAACAGTTGTAAAACTTGCAACAACTGTTAGATACAACTGTTTTCACTGATTACTCTAACAGTTTTACTTTGCATGTCCAACAGTTTCAATGACTTAGCAAATTTCCCAACAATCTCCCCCTAACTTAAAGTATTGAACAATACACTTAAGTTGTTTGTTTTATAGGGTTCAACCACAGAAAAATTAACATAATCAAAGAAAATATTTACATTACATATGCAAAGTCAAACTGTTACAATCAAAACATAATAAGAAAATTACTTTTGATTTGACTACAAGAACTCCATCCTTTTCTTTATCCTCTTTATCAGATCATCCTTCATATCAGCAGGACCAAAGAACTTTGCACTTAACATATTCAGCAGCTTTGCTTTACCATGATCAACAAATTCAAAATCAAACCACTGAGTTTGTCCCTTTCCCATCACCATATGATAAACTCTTGCCTTATCATATACTTTCATAGAACTTATTGGGAAGGCTTCATTACTTATCAAAATGGGCATTATCTCCAATGGATTGCAAATACTCTTTAGATGCCTCATCAACACTCTCACCTCAATCTGTGTCGCATCTTCATACTTGCTTACTCCATAATCATACATCTCTTGAACATCCCTTCTTGTAATACTACCCATCAGTTGAAAGAAGCTGGAATAACTTTCAATTGGTTACACTTCTCTGACAATAGTAACTCCTTTCTTTCTAGTTTCCCATCTTAACAGTTCAAATCTCCACTCAGTAATGTGGGATTTCTGGCCTAGCTGCTCTGCCACTAATTTGTCAATTCTTTCTTCAACCTCTACCCTGAGTCTATCATGAAGAATGGTTTGTACCATACTTGCTTTTGTTGCATCTTCAGATGTTTGAACTGATTTGGATTTTTCAGGTTGTTGTGGCTGCGCTGTTTGCTTTATCTTCTCAACTGTTGGTTTGGGAGGTGGAACTGTTTTCTTCCTTTCAACTCTCTTTCTTTTTACTCCCTTACCAAGTTTCTTAGCACTTTCTTCTTCCTCAATCTCCTTAGTAAAATCAGCAGCTAACTTTTGAGCTAATTCAAGATCTTTCCTCTCTTGCTGTTCAAACTCAGCAGCCATCCTCTGAGCTAACTCATGGTCACGCTCCTCTTGCTGCTCTTTTGAAAGTTTTAGCTTGGGAAGTTCCACAACAATCTCCTTACCCTTACCTTGCACAGAAGGCATCTTCTTCTCCACTACTTTTTCAGAAATAGTAATTCCTTTGAATCCTGGCATTGGTGCAATAGGTTTCAACTTTGAAGATTTACCATCCAGCCATCCATCTTCAATCTTTTGTTTCATTTGAAATGCACTGCAGTTTAGAGTTTGAGCACACACATCAATTAAATGATCTTGCTTCACTTTTGACCAAGATCCGAAAACTTCAGTAGTTGGATAGTCCCCAGACATAATCATTTGATTAATCAAAAATCTATCAACTGCTGACAATTTTTCTTCTACAACTGTTTGAGCACTTGGTGCAACTGTTTTTTCACTTGGTGCAACTGTTTTCTCTGTAGGCTCAGCAACTTTCTGTACAATCTCAGCAACTGTTGGATGATTTGGCAAAACTGTTGAATGACTTGGCAAAACTGTTTTCTCCCCCTTTTTGATTGGAACAGTTGGAGGGGGTCTAACACCAGCAGGAAACTGTTTCAACAATTGATCATGAAACTGTATCACAGTATTAGCCTTTTTCAAACACTCTGTCAAAAATCTTATTTGTTTGTCTTGCTTAATGATAAGCTCATTATGTTTTGCCAAAAGTTTATCTTGTAAAGAATTTCTCTTTTTCAAATGCATGTATGCCCGGAAGAATGGTACAAAATTGGGATCCGTCAAAGCCTTTTGTTTCATACTAGCCTCAATGTCAGGGTGTGTTGCCACTGTGAACATATCACTGGCAGAATTAACTGGTGGTTCACTCCTAGAAGATTCCACACCAGTACCCCTCTGTTCTTGGTACTGGGGATTTCCAGAAGATGTTGGAACAACTTCTGTTGCCGTGGCTGAGGTCTTAAAGATGTTAACACTTTCCAGCTCACCCCTTGTGGATGAAACAGTAGTGTCAGTCTCAAACACCACATGATCACTCTCCCATGGAGTGATCACCTCCTCAGTGTGCCTGGGAGACAGAACAATGAGTTCCCTTTGGATATTCTGCGCAGGAGAATGCTCTTGTGCAGGGCTTACAGCTTGGGCATTAGATACTGTGGTGGAAGGAGCACCAACAGTTCTCTTTCTTTTTCTGAAAGTAATTAGAGTGGGGGCTTTTGTTGTAGCTTGAAGCAAAGTAGCAGATTGAGTTGTTTGAGTATCGTGAACTGGGGGTTCCAGAGTTGTGGGTGTAGCAATGATGTGGGCCTCTTGCTCAACTCTGGCAGCTCTGTTTCTTGACAGAAACTCCACCATTGCAGAGAGTGGTGGAGTTATGGCACCAGAAAAATTCTTGCCATTAATCAACAGTTTGCTCAATGTAGAGGCCACACGAGCAGAGGGAATCAGTACCCTCTTGTGCATTTTGAGATTTGGCAATAAAGAATTTAGTAAAAACTGCACAAATCGTGGATACATAAAAAAGAGACCGTATTTAGTCCCAAGATGTTTTACCATGCCATCAAATATCAGTTTAGAAAAGTTAAAAGAACGGTTATTGGCCAAACAGATTAAGGCCAGAGCAATGTTGCTCCCAAATTCATTCCATCCAGTTCTTTTATGGCTTATGCATTGTTGGAGAGTATGAATCAAATACTTCCAGTGCGAACAGAATTGCCCTATATAAAAGGTACCCTTTCCCCTAGGGCCCTCATATCCCAGCTTAACAAGCTCAGCATGCAGATATTCCAAAGAAACAGAATCAGAATACTCACCTTCGAGATCATCAAGTTGAAGGTATTGTCTTATGATACTCTCAGAGATAGAAACATCATTAGCATCAACTTTGGAGTCAATCCAATTCACTCCATCTTCTTCTCTCAGAGAAGCATTCTTCCAGAACATAATCTAGAAGTTGATTCTGGATCCACAAAACTTGGGAACAACAACTTGATGCAGCAACATATTCAGCCTCGGCTGTTGAAGTGGAAACTGTTGTTTGTTTCTTGCACTGCCATGATACTAACCTGGAGCCAAAGAACTGACATCCTCCAGAAGTTGATTTCCTGTATACATTAGCTCCTCCATAGTCACTATCAGAGTATGCCACCAATTCAAAAGGTGAATCCTTAGAATACCAAAGACCCAGTTTTTGTTGGCCTTTGAGATACCTAAAGATCCTCTTTACAGCAAATAGGTGTGACATCTTTGGGTTGCATTGAAACCTGGCACAAACACACACAGCAAACATGATATCTGGTCTAGAAGCAGTTAAGTACATTAAAGAACCTATCATAGACCTATACAGGTGTACGTCTACATCCTCCCCCTCAGGATCTGCTCCCAACTGTTTGTGTGTTTCCATTGGAGTACTGGCCAGCTTCACATCTTGATAACCAAATTTGTCCAAAATGTCCTTGACATACTTTGACTGACTAAGAAATATACCTGATGGCTTTTGCTTTACTTGTAATCCCAAGAAAAATGTAAGTTCTCCGATAGAACTCATCTGAAATCTCTTATGCATTATGCCTTCAAACTCCTTGCACAGACTGTCATAAGTGGATCCAAAGATTATATCATCAACATAGATTTGTACAAGCAAAATCTTTGTTTTAACAATCTTTGTAAATAGTGTCTTATCTTATAGTACCTCTCTTGAAACCATTCTCAAGTAGATATGATGTTAATGTCTCATACCAAGCTCTAGGAGCCTGATGTAATCCATACAAAGCCTTATCCAACCTATATACCTTATCAGGATATTTTGGGTCTTCAAAACCAGGTGGTTGACACACATATACCTCCTCGTCAATAGTTCCATAGAGAAATGCTGATTTGACATCCATTTGATACACCTTGAACCCTTTAAAGATTGCAAAGGCAAGGAACAGTCTAATTGCTTCTATCCTTGCAACTGATGCAAAGACATCATCATAGTCTATTCCTTCCTCCTGTGTATAACCCTGTGCAACTAACCTAGCCTTATTCTTGATTACAACACCTCTCTCATCCTTTTTATTCCTAAACACCCACTTGGTGCCAATAGCCCTCTTGCCTCTTGGAAGGTCAACTAACTTCCAAACTTGCTGAATCTGAAACTGTAAGAGTTCCTCTTGCATTGCTTCCAACCATGAAGGGTCTTTTAATGCCTCTACTGCTTTCTTAGGTTCTATCTGTGATAGAAAGCAGGCATTCACATCAAACTGTTCTAGATCCACACCACTATGTTCACCTTGCAGCATACCCCTAGTTCTGACAGGAGTGATGGGATCACCTATAATCTGCTCTATGGGATGGTCCTTGTGAATTCTTAAGTTAGGGATGTTTTCTTCAGTCAGTACATCCTCTAAATTAGGCAAATCAACCTCAGATCCATTCTCATTCCCAGAAGAATTACATACCCGATCTGCAACTGTTTGATTTTCAGATTCATTGTTTTGTTGGAGATCGGAAGATTCCATATCCTTTGAAGGTTCAGCATCATCATTCCTTGGACTAACAGCATTGTAAGAGTCATTTTGAAACAAAGGAATCACTACAAAGTCTTCAGTGGATTTGTTTCTACCAACAGTTGTTGGACTTGAGCTAACAGTTTCAGAACTGTTTGAGACAGTTTGTGGATTTGCACTAACAGCTGTAGGAAAACCTGCAACTGTTTCTATAGAAAACTCAGAAGAAAGAGATTTAGACAATGCATCAATATCAAATAACCAATCAGGACCATTACCTGCAATATTGATCCTATTTTCATTAAAAGAGACATTCATACTCTCTTCTATGATCCTAGTGACACTGTTAAAAACTCTATATGCTTTACTCTGAGTGGAATATCCTACAAAGAATCCTTCTTCTGCTTTACTCTCAAATTTGACTAATTGTGACTTGGTATTAAGGATAGTGCAGGGACATCCAAATGGTTTGAAGAAGTTGATCAAAGGTTTTCTTTTAAGGAACAACTCATAAGGAGTTTTCCCTTTGGACTTGACTACTTGCACTCTATTCTGAACATAGCAGGCAGTGTTCACTGCTTCTGCCCAGAAGGTCATTGGGAGCCTAGAATCAACTAACATAGATCTAGCAGCCTCTATCAAAGTCCTATTCCTTCTCCCAGCCACTCCATTCTGTTGCGGAGTCCTAGGTGCACTAAACTGCCTTTCAATCCCTTTTTCCTCACAAAAACTGTTTAACTCATAGTTCTTAAACTCAGAACCATTGTCAGATCTAATGACTTTCACTCTCAAATCAGACTGATTCTCTATCCTAAGAACAAGAGATTTAACTAATGCAGCAGTTTCATCCTTAGTTCTAAGAAATTGAACCCATGTAAATCTGGTGAAGTCATCAACTATGACTAAACAGTAGGCTTTCTTCCCTATACTGACCACTGAAGTAGGACCAAAAAGATCCATATGCAACAGTTGTAAGGGTGCAACAATGGAAGAAACTTCTTTGGACTTATAAGAAGTTTTGTGTTGCTTACCTTTGAGACAAGCCACACAATGATCATCACATGAGAATTATTTTTGGGGCAAACCTCTTACCAGATTGTTTTTAGCTAACAGATTCATGGTTTTAAAATTCATGTGACACATCCTTCTATGCCAAATGGTAGACTCATCACGAGATGCCTTTGATAGTAAACAACTTAATACATTCTGTTTAGAAACCTTTTGAGTGTCCAAACAGTACACATTATCCTTTCTAGGTGTTCTTAAAAGAACATTCTTTTCATCCACTTTAAAATCTTTTGAAAGGATAATGCACTCTGTGTCTGTGAACAGGACTTTGTTTCCATGGTCACAGATTTGAGATATACTTAACAGATTGTATTTGAGTTGTTCAACAAAGAAAACATCATTGAAAGTAAGTGTACCTGCCTCTACAACTCCCTTACCAGTGATTTTTCCTCCCTTAGCATTTCCTCCGAATGCTACATGTCCTCCATTAATTCTTTTGAAATCCTTCAAGCAGTGTGGATTTCCAGTCATGTGCCTTGAGCATCCACTATCCACATGCCAAATTTCCCCTTGATTGGCCCTATGAATGCTCTGCACAAATAAAAACTTAGTTAGTAGCAGGAAGTACCCAGGCCATGCAGGTCTTGGGCACACCATTTGAATCATAATACTTAAACAAAGTTTGAGTCTTCTTGATTTCATCCCAGTTAGACTTCTCTATCCTGTGTGAAGAGTATTTAGTGACAACATGTGGTTTCCAACTGTTGTGATTAACAGTTGTGCCTTTTGAACAAACAGTTATTGATTTTGGTAAAACAGTTGAGTCAATTTGTGACTCAGTTTGATTGTCTGTTTGATTAACAGTTTTGTCCCTTTCAGAAACTGTGTGTTTCTGCAATTTCACCCAAGCAGAGCCAACAGTTTTTGGTTTTGGCCTAACAATTGTGGAACTGTTAGCCTGTTTTCTGTAACTTGGCCTCTGGGTGCTATAGATCTGCGGATTATAATAACAGTTGTGAGCTAAGTGATTTGCTCTCCCACATATATAGCACCTTTTGGTTTTGACTATAGGCAAACCAGTTCTTTGTTCCCAAAACTGGTTCCTATTTCTTTGATTTCCTCTCACAAGTGCTGAAGGAGGAAATTTCTGCACACCATACTGTTTGCATGTGCAGACAGGCACTTCAGTATGCCTTTTCACAGATTTGAGCTGAAACTTTGTCTTTGAAGCTTCCTTCTTTGGCTTCTCAATTCCAACTTCACTAACCTTCTCCTTTTCCTTGGTCTTAATACTAACAGCTGAGGTTTTTGGGTTAGAACTGTTTGGGTTCTGTTTGGAACTGTTGGTGTAATTTTCAGGACTGTTTGCAGTAGTAGTGTAGCTGTTTATAGAATAAACAGGTTTGAAAGGTTTTGTTTCACTGGTGGAGGGTTCAGAGGTGGCTTTTACAAACACCACAGGTTTTAAAGATGATTTTGGTGCTGTAGGTTCACAACAGATGTGGTTTTCAAGAGGAATATCCTCTTCTTTCTTCACTACTTCCTCCTCATCATCACTCACTTCATGCACAACTCCTTCTTTTTCACTCTCTAATTTTGGATCAGCTGACTTTAAGTCTTCTTCTAATGGTTCATTAACATACCTATCAGCTACATCAGACATGGGAGTTATGTAGTTGTGATTGTATGGAGGTGGGGTTTGTTTGTATCCTAAACCTGTTTTAACCTTATCTCTGATTTGTGAGTGTAACAAGGTTTCAAGCTTAAGATTTGTTGCTTTGAACATACTCAAATCCATATCCACACCTTCTAACTTCTTTGTTAACTCATCAATCCTACTCTCTTTCTCACTCAGCTTTTTCTTAAGATTATCAATTTCTTCCTGAAGCTGCTCCTTCTCCCACTTATGATACTTTCTATCATAGTCCATTTGCAATTCATTTGCCTGATAATCTTTAATTTTCTTTTCAAAGCTTTCAATGACAGTACTAGATTCATATCTTCTCTCCTCCATTCTGCTCAGAGCAGCACACACCTTTTTGTTGTGCTCCCTGAACCTTTTTACTATAGCTCTACATTCACCAGGGCATAGTTTAGAAGATACCTGTGTCTTTTGATTCTGGTGAATTCAGTTTGATGGAGAAATCAGTCAAGGCCATCAGTGCCTTGTTGTGAGTAGCTTCCTCTGCTTGATCACTCCAATCATACCCATAGCCATCCTGTGAGACCAATGCTGATGTGGTTTGATTGAATCTTTGTCCTTGACTATGAACTTGTCCACCAGATCTGCATTCCCTGGCAAAGTGACTAGGCTGTTGACATTTAAAACATTTAACTTTGGATTTGTCAAATCCAGTCTGACCATTTGCCCTGAAGTTCATGTTTTGTCTACCAGTTCTTTTAATGAATCTTTTTGCTCTAACAGTTAACATGGCCATTTGCCACTTGAGGTCCATCTCCTCAAGATCATCAGGATGCACTTGTTCAAGATCCTCATTGGTGAGGGTTGAATTAGCATGGCTAGCAAGAAATGCTTCAAGTACTGCATCAGGGGTGTTCACATCTAACCCAATAGCAGAACTGGTACCTGCACACACATCAATAGAATTAGATAAAGAATGGTTTTAGTCTATACCTGAGGATGAAAGGAGAGCAGCATTGTGACTAGGGATTATAGACTTTCTTTTTCCCTCTATCTCTCCCTCAAACACAACCAAACTGTTGTATAGATAATCTAATTCTATATCTTCCAATGAGTCTTTAGTCCTCCATTGTGCAGCATAGACACTCCATTCTTCACCCAAGGACCAAAGGAACTTTCTATTGATCTCATCTTGCTCTAGTCTAACTTTTGCACTCTCAAGTTGACTAACCAGCTTATAAAACCTATCAAAAAGTTGGGTTAAACTTTCATTCTTCCTACTTGAAAAGTTTTCATAAGCCTGTTTAAGAAGGTCCCTTTGGTTCCTTTTGGAACTAGCATTCCCTGCAAATCTCTTTTCTAAGGCAACCCAAAGTTCATGTGCATCTTCAAACTTCTTGAACTGATGCTGATATTCATTGGGAATAACAATCTGAAGGATGCTGAGGGCTTTCATCTCAATCATCCTTTCTTTCTTCTCAGCATCTGTTCTTGGTGGTGATTTCTTCTTTGGTTTTCCTATTTCATCTAAATTAACAGCAGTAATGAGATTCTTTTCTATGATTTCCCAAACAGCATAGTCCATTAATTGGACATGCTGCTTGATTCTTAGCTTCCACATCTCAAACTCAGTTGGTTTGAGAATGGGAACTCTAAAGTTTGACCCAGATCCAGTGTTATCAGAAGATCCAACAGACTCCATTGTAGTAATATGAATGAAAAACACACGAGAAGATTTAGACACACTTTGAATAACAAAACGCAGCAGATCTGTGAAAAACCTTCAAATAGTGATCAAAGGAGCCTTAATGAAAAAGGCTCTGATACCACTTGTCAGGATCGGATATTACCAAATATCAATAACAAGAATTACCTTTAGAATTAAATCAGAGTTGTTTAAAGATAATCTTTCAGTTTGATCACAATCAACTAAGAAGTTGCGGAATCACACTTAATTGATGTTTAAGGTTTTATCACAAGAACAATTCAACAATCAACACAAGAAAATTACTTTCAAACTCAAGATGTTTATTAATAACCAATGATGATTACAATATTCACCAACACCTCTAATCTAACTCTTTTGTTAGACGAAGAACACAACTTGTTCTTAGGTTTCTATGAAACTTAGAGATAAACACACTTTTAGAAAAACAAATTAACAATTAAATATGAATGCGTAGAATTGCCGTATAAAACAATATTCTAGTACTAGTATATATAGGCTCTTGATCCTCCTTGAATAGTTGATAGTTAGGTAATCTTCTATCTTCCGAGATAATCTTGATAATCTTCAAACTTGTTAAAGATATACTTCAAATCCACAAACATAGCATTTTCCATAAATAGCTCAACAGCAACTGTTTGTTGAATAAATAGTTCTGAATTTCTTCTAACAGTCTTCACTTTAAGGTCTTCTAACAGTTGTTTATAACTGAACTAACAGTTCTGATCTTTTGTACTAACAGTTGTAAAACTTGCAACAACTGTTAGATACAACTGTTTTCACTGATTACTCTAACAGTTTTACTTTGCATGTCCAACAGTTTCAATGACTTAGCAAATTTCCCAACACATGCCAAGTCATAGACTTTGCAGTGTGTCTTGAGCTATAAATACGCTTTAGCCTAGGCGTCAAAGGAAAGTAACGCAGTATCTTGTTAGCAACTTTCTTCCCTTTCGTGTTTTTGTCTTTCCATCTACTCTCAGAACATATGGGACAACTTTGCAAATCTTTGTATTCTTCCCAAAATAAACAGCAGTCGTTGATACAAGCATGGAAAGGTACGTATCCTAACCCGACCATTCTCATTATCTTCCTAGCTTCATAGTGTGATGACGGGATATTAGCTGTCGGAAATGCAACCCTAAGTAATTCTAACAATTGGTCAAATGAAGTATCGGTCCATTTATTGATAACCTTCATATGCCTCAACTTTGCCAAAAAGTCAAGCGAAGACATCCAATCACTACCAGGGTATAGCTCCGTGCGGGCTAACTTGAATAATTCACCAAGTTCATCATTTGTATCACTTGGGCCTTCAGTTGGCTCATCATTTGGGCCTTCAGTTGGCTCATCACTTTCCGTGTTATGTTCGTTTACAGTATTCTCCTGACGAACATCATTGAGGTAATCATGCAAGTCATTATTCGTTTGACCAAGACCGTCACGTGATGCTCGATGAACAATTGGTTCTCCATGATACCTCCAAATCCTGTAGCCCTCGCTAAACCCGTTTTCATGTATATGAACCCTAAGTACCCTAAGCGGGTGATAACAGGTGTTATCACAATAATCACACGGGCAACGAATATTACCAAAGCTATTTACGTAGTCTTTACACCTATCGAGGAATGCGTCAAGACCAATAAAAAATTCATGACAATTACGGTTTGCAAAAGTAGTCCAACTCTTATCAATCGTCATAACTGCGTTCAAAGCATATCATACTAATTAAGAATACAAATCATGTATTAAAATTTTATATTAAGAAATTGTGAGTGGTTTGTAGCAGGGTGGCCTTCCTAACCCACTTTTTGAATACTTTACCTCATATGTTAATACATATTACATGATCGGTTGTTTAAGAAAAATTCGGCAGCATTTACCCTTAGCTCCCAAGTATATAAAGAAATATATACCCGGGAAGCATAGAGTAAATGACAATCGAATCTTTCTTAAACACACAACCATGTAACAAACATTCACATCCTAAATGAGATTAGGTATTCAAATAGCAGTCCTAACATGGGAACAACCCGAAATTAATTTCTAAATCAATTTCGAGTGGGCATTCTAAGCTCACACATGCAAATTTAACAACTAGCATGATTACTAACACTAAATGAACATTTACTTTAACAAAATTATTAAACATAATTAAACATCATATTAATTAAAGCTAACATTAATCTAATTTCTACCATTATTATTATACTAACAATAATTGTATATTAAATATTAAAGATTAATGATTAACACTAACATTGAAGATTAACACTAAATAAAGATTAAAGATTAACACTAACATTGAATATTAACACTAATTATAGATTAACAATTATTAACAATAAGCTAACATCATTAACACTAAATAATAATATAAGATTTATCTAATTTCTAACATTTTTAGTGTACTAACAATGATTAAAGATTAGAAGTATGTAGCACTAATCTATCATTATTGACAATAGATAATAATCAAAAGTCATCATATAAACTATTTAACATCATCATATAAAACTATTTAACACATTATTAGTATACTAACAATACTTAAACATTATAACACTAAATATAATCTAACATAATAAATTTAAATTAACAACTAGATTAATCAATAATTAACACTAGTCTAACACTAATTAACAATTAAATAACTAAAATTATTATCAAACAATAATTTTAATCAAACACTAATTACAATAGCCTTAGATTAATAAATTATTACCACTAATTAACAATTAAATAATTTAAATTACTAATAAAAAATAATAATAATCAAAACACAAACTAATAATAACATAAACTAATTAACATTAATATATAACATTAATATACAAATAATAAAAAAAATACCTCAATGGGGAGGAGGAGGTCGACGGAGGCAGAGGCCGGAATCTGACCGGCGGCAGCGGCGGCGGCAGGAGGTGGTCGACGGCGGCAGCAAATAGAGGAGGAGGAGGAGATAACTTGTAACAAACAAAAAACAAAAATATAAGAATCAAAAAACAAAAACCCTAGATTTATAAACAAAAAAAGTGATTTTTACCTCAACCTCAAGTCGCCGGCGAGAGGGAGAGGCGGCGGCAGTTTCGAGGGTGGTGAGAGGCGGTGGCAGTTTCGACAGTGAGAGGGAGCGAGGGCGAGAGGAGTTCGACGGTGAGAGGGAGCGGGTGCTAGATGGTGAGAGGCGGCAGTGGTTCGACGGCTGAGAGAGCTCCGGGCAGCGGCGTCGTCGACGGAGAGGTAGAGAGAGAGAGAGACGACAACAAGTAAATGGCAGAAAGAAAATTTAATTAAATAAAGAAAATTAGAAAAGCCTTTTGCGGCGACCTTTTAGCGGCGACATAATGACTATTTGCGGCGACACTAAGTTTTTTAGGAGGGAAATTATCTCGCCATGGTTTTTGGTGGGGGAAAAAGGATGGAATGTCCTGTAGCGGCGCCATGTGTCGCCGCAAAAAGTCTTTAGCGGCGACATGTTTCAATGAGATGGTTGTAGGCCCAATTTTTGTCGTTTAGCGGGGTTTTAGCGGCGACATATGTCGCCGCAAAAAGCTTAAGTCGCAAAAAACGTTTTTCTTGTAGTGAATAATATTACATGATAAATACATATACTCGGTAGAAAAAATTGCTTAAGTATATATTCCATTATGGATAAGTTTGGGCTTCATATACTCGTGACTGATCAATTGCTAAGACCCGCAAATGGAAGGCAGGAAGTCGTAATCATGAGCCCCGAAACCCCATGTGACCCGGCCAGAAGGCTCTAAGGATATACACGAGCTGTAATTCTGCATGAGATCAAGGTATTTCACGAAAACCCTAAAAACAATAGCCTCATAATCCTCTTCAATAATGATTCCCAACCTTGCAATACATTACAACCAAGAAGCTAGCAAAATTGGTCTCCTAGCATAGTATCTATTTTGCTCGAATACCCAAAACCATCGCTCAAGTAAGTGGGTGGTTTGACTATGGCCGAATTGAGATTGGTGGTCTGGGAAGAATTCACTACAAGAAAAATCCTTAGTGATGACTGAAATTAATGTCACAGGATAAATATGGTCAGTAAGACTCTAGCGACAAAAGTTAAGGTATCACCTTTGCATCATTAAGATTTGTCACATTAAAAACCAAATTCAAAATATTGGTCAATGTTAGACTCATCACTAGCTAGGTTGTGACAACCTAATATCTTCACTAATCAGGAAGCCATTCACACACTTAATGACAACATATATCGTCACTAACATCCACCAAATAGCTAGGTTGTCACTATTTGAATCAAGAGTGTACTAGTCATTGATTACTAATGACGAAAGGACTAGTTTGTCACTATCACTACTACAAAAACAACATTTAGCCCCTGTTGTTTGGGACCTTTAACCCCGGTTTTGAGAGGGGGTTAAAGAGGGGGGGGGGATTAAATACCGCGGGCAGCAGTTGGAGGTTTCCTTCGACTCATTCCGGGATTCAGTCCATGATCGACACAGGCGGAGTGATTATCAGATTTCTCAGATCCAGTACACTGTGGATTGGCAGCAGAGAGCTTTCACCCAGATTTTCGGGGAGCAGCATAGGCTCCCGGAATACCAGCCACCACCATACTGGCCCCCAACGAGGCCAAACCCTCCATTCTTCTCAGGATCAGCGTCCGGTTCCCACTACCATCAGTCCGAGCCCCATAGTGATGATCTTGACGAGCCTTAGTGCTCGAGTTTTTAATTTGACATAGTTGTGAATAGCTGTTGCACTTGCACTTTACTTGACAGTACTCGATTGGGTTGTATAAACAGTTTCTGCTTTTCTGATGGGCCTTTCTTTTTGTTTGTTTTGTTTTTGTTTGTTTTGTGTTTGTGTGCTGTTTATGTTGGCAGCCGTTGCTTGATTGATGATTGGTGATTATTTTAAACACTCCAGCTCCGCTATTTCTGCCAGCTCAGGGAGTTTCTTAACCTAATTCTATTTATGCTTATTCGGATGCATTGGGGACAATGCATATCTTTATTGTGTGGGAATTGGGGTTAAGTAAACTTAACCTTTCTTGTTTTTGAGCATATGTCTATAGTCTGACCTGATTTTTGGCCACTTTCATGCCTTACCTTGGAATCCACAGTATTATAGTTTTTCCCAAATAAATAAATTGTTGGCAATATGATATTTGAGATTGCATGCACTGTCGATCATCACTTAACCCATGTTCATAATCGAGAGTTTTGAGCCTAATAGTAGATATTTAGTAGAATTTTTTTATTGTGTGAGGATAGCTGCAAACATAGACTGTAGAACTTGTTACCGAGTTTCTTTTCGAGATCACCATAATGAGTAATTGTCACCATTGCACTGATAGAGGCCTTCGTTTGTTTTGAGCCATGTCTTTAGCCTGTTTTCGTTAGAAATTCTTATTATTAGATTTTCTAATTTGTCCGACCGCTTTAACGCGTAGTACTCATTTTTAGTACTCGATACCCTTGACACCACTTTGAAGCCTTAGCCTATCTCAATTGTTAGCCACAGTGTTTAGCCAATTCCATTTTAGCCTTCTTTTGGCCTTAGCTTAAGTCTTGATTGTGCTGAGTACATGATTTCCATTATTTGTTGCGTGTCTTTCCATCAGGTCAATAAAAGTATTTTGCCGCTTCAATAAATTGCGGGTTCTTAAGCATGTTAATGTTATAGAATTCTCGCCAAAGGCGCAGTCGTGGAAAATCAGAAAATTAAAAAAAAAAAAATTTTGCATGAAGAGGTATATACTTCAGTATGACCAAGTGGTCATAGTTCAGGAACTCTTATCAGTCTCTCGTGTCAGTTTCAATTTTACCGCCCCAGTTTGAGTGGTGAGTCATTGTTTCACCACAATTTAGATTTTTGCTATCTTAGTCACCTTAAATCTCATTTTCCCTACCTTTTACCCTTAGCCGAATGTTACAACCCCTAAAGCCCTCTTGACGGTTGACAACTCTAGTGATGGAGATTTGAATTGGATACAAGCCTATGCTAGTTGGTTGCTTGTTAGCTATCAGGAGTGTTCACCCTAAATATAAAGCCTAAATACTTGAGTGGTTGAGTGACTTCCTAGTGAGGATGTGAGACTTTGCATGTAATTGATTATTGAGTTTTTGTTGATTGATTTTTATGTTTGGGATGATCTATTTTAACTGTGGTACATAAGTTGGGAATTTTGGTGGCAAAGTTTAGTGTGGACAAGCAAAGTTTAGTGTGGGAATTGTGATATTTCCGGATTAAACTATGTTTGTCTCCGTAAATATTGCATGTTCTACTTATGTTTAGTGCTTAAAAAGACCATATATTACACTAATCCACCATGTTTGGGGTGTTTGCAAGTTAACTGGATAAATGGTCGACAAATGTGAAGAAACCAGCCGAAGATAGAAGAAAAACGAAGAATTGTGCAGGTATGCAGAGCTCGCGCCGCGAGCCCTATCACCTTCACGCCGCGAAGCATCATTGAATTCAACAAAATTTCCAGAGGATGCGTAGTGCCGCGAGGATTCCTGCTTCGCTCCGCGAGCTCGGTCAACGAAAGTAAAAACACGGGTCAAAGTTCCTCTTGCCGCGAGCCACCTATGCTTCGCGCCGCGAAGCATCGCAGAACAGATTACTATAAGTTCGATTTTTCATTCATTCGATCCCATCTTTTGACCTACGGCCGACTTCAGGCGATAATTTTCGAGGTTTACAACCCTGCAGGGTGAGGAAACACCATTAGAGCTTGGAGGATCCATATTTCATCATCATTCATTTTCATCAACAACCCGGTTTGTCGAGTTTATGGCTAGTGTTAGATTAGGCTTGTTTTCTCAGACTTTGTTTGGTTGTTTAAGCTTTTATATGGGCTAAACTCATCTTGTATTCACCTTATGCTTGAACCCTAGTTGGGATATGCTTTGATTTCTTTGTTTATCATTGGATTGATACTAGTTCCATGTTTAATTAATGAAAGTTTGGATCTTTATGGTTTTAATCTTCGTTCCAGGATTTATGGTTCATATTGAATTTGAATAGGAAGTTCTTATGATGTATGTCCCTCTTTGAATGATTTGTCTATGAATTGTTTAAGGGTTTACTAGGAAAAGTAAATAAAATCCAGATTCCATAACTTAAACCTAATTTTCTAGGGCTTTACAATCGAGGAAACGGTTGGTTTATATTAAACTTGTTTTAATATGCTTGTTGAATTATGCAATAGGTTGTGTGGATTTAGATTATCAATAGGAAGTTGTTATGCTTTATCCGTCTCACAATAGCTATATGAAATAGGAAGTGGAGTATAGCTAAGTCAATCCAGGTAATCAATTAAACTGATCTTAAAGTATATCACAACAGGGGGATAGATTAAGGTGCATACTTGCTCTTAATTGGTCGTTTGCAAAAGTTCATTTATTTGCTTAATCTAGTTGCTTTTAATTAGTTATTCGATATCCTTCTTAAAACTAAAAAACCCCATTTTAGGTTAATTATTAATCTGCTTTAGTTCTGGTGTTACACTGCTCCTTGTGGATTTGACACCCATTACTTGCCTGTCTCTGTGCTATTACACGATTAGGTACACTTGCCTAGTGTGTGTTTATGCTAGATTAGGTGAATATTGGACATAAATTTTATAACTAGATTTTACACATCAAGTTTTTAAAACCGGGGCTAAATATCTTCAACCCCGGTTAAAAAATAGCGCTACAGGTATAAAACACACTTTCTACCCCGGGTTTTAAACTAAAAAACCGGGTCTAAATAGTTTTAAAAAATAAAAAAAATATTTTTTAAACAATTAATTTCCATATTTCCTGCTTATTAATACCAACAAGAAGTAACCCAATTAACTACATAGCAATTATCACTACACAAAATAAACTATTACAATTAAAAACATATACACCCAAACAAGTTTTGAATTCGTTAGTAACTACAACAATCCATCTTTCTAACTTGTAATAAACTACCGTCAATGTTCAACAATATAATAGTATATACTAACTTCCTACACAATTCCATCACACCAACGGAAGAATCAAAACAAAGTCATAGCCCAATTGTTGGTTTGAAGACTTGAATATGCTCCATTGTTTCAAATCTTCTAAAATAGCTTCACAAACTATCAATATAAACAAAAGAAGTATAAATGAGTTCCATATATTCTAATTCAACAAAAATAAGTTTGCTTCACATCAACAACAAATTTGTACGTGACCCATTTAACAACAAAACGGGTGAGTTGGATAGCGTGGCAAGATAGGCAATTAACTTAAACCCTAAACCCTCAGGTATATACTCTCTTGTTACCTACTATTAAGAGATAATTTAACAACTAAATTATGTTAAAATAAAAAAGCATACATATAGATATATACCTGAGACTGTGATCACTTGCTAAAGAAAATCGGTAAAAATGTGCCAAGCCAAACAAGAATGACAGTGTCTAAAATCTTTTGGTCAAATGGAGATGTATCACTCCAAGGGATCTATATATATATATACAAGTGTTAAACAAATATAATTATTTAACAAATGATGATTTAAAGTAATAGACAACATTCAAAAAGGTTATACAAAGTACTTACTTGAGCTGGAAACTGAAACTGATAATTAAATACAAATTCATAGATCCATCGCATGACATAGTATCCACACTCCAAACCACCACTTTGTTGATTACACTAAATATTAAAATCAAATTATACATTTAAGAAACTAAAACATGCACATAGGTTAAGTATATATGAACAATTAGGTGATTAATCAAAACGATTTACCTCCGCAATGCATCTCCTCGGTATCATTCATGAAAGTTCTAACATGCCTAGAAAAAAATAACCAAATTAAAGCACTTTGTTTACATTCTATGAGTCTTAATTGAAATACATATCAATTATATATTCTTACATTTCTAGATGTTTTGTAATATGGAAACTGTGTGGATTTTTCCCGTTCTTGATCGAATCCAATATATATCCTTTATGTGAGTGAGGAAGAATGATAAATAACGTACAATGTTCACTAATAATATGTTAATAAAATTTAGTATAATATACATATGAGTCATATAATAATCAAGATAGTAACACATAATACCCATGCCAATACAGTGTGAGGAAAAAGTTTTTATGAGTATGAAATTGGAATGTCTCGATCAAGTAATGTGTGACCTCCTCGCCATATTTCAAGCATTGGGACGACCTAATCATCTCCGGATTAAAAAAAGCACAATTGCTTTTCTTATTGTGCATCATGTGTAATGATCTACAAGCATAAAGATACATATATAAGGACATGAATACCATATATTGTGCTTATTGTTATATAATTAACAATAACATACTACCTTACAAACCAAATCAGGAGAGTCATGTCAATCCAACTACTCGCCATCATATCCACTATATCTACGGGCTCCATGGTGAATTTATATTCATTCATGCCAAAAATATCGGGCTCAGCATCAGCATCAAAACATTTTGTAGGGTCAGGTCGTGACATAATCTTCCTATAAGGGTTATATATGAAAGCTTTCTTTTTCATAATTACCGCACATCTACTTTTCATACGTTTTAAATTATCTTCCTTTTCATCTATTTTCTTATTACCCCTCAAAGGTTCCAACACCACTCCCTTGTTGGTTCAATGTACCCATAGTCTTGGAGGTCTATCAAAAACTTACATATTCACGTTATTAAATCATGCTAAAAATATTATATAAACAAAAACGGATTAGATTTACCGTGGATAGAACAATTGCACCCTGTGGCCATTGAACAAATGTGTTTATTGCATCTTTAAGTGTCTCTAGCGCTTGATTTTTCACCGGAAGAGCAAATTCAAGATGACTTTGCTCTATGTGATCTACTTGCACCTTCATGTGTCCATAGAGTAAAGGAACACCATGCAACATCCCATTTCCTTTGGGATATACCATCCCTCCACCACATTGGATTCTCTTTTTGGAATGAGGAAAACAAAAAGCAACTCATAGGTTCCTACAATTTAATTAATAGTACATGTAAATACACATAATACAAGTACTGTATTATGAAAGAAGGGCATAATTACCTGTATCTCATCCAAATTATCATCAACTATATGTTGGGTTGATCCGACACTACTTCTCCTCATCCCCGGGCTATCACCTCGTAAGACTTCTTGATTACGTAGCATCTCTTCCTTGAAAGGCTTTATCTCTTCTCTCATTTGGCGTTGAAAGTCGGCTTGAATCTCTTCCCTTATTTCGTGCTGAAAGTCAGCCCGCATCTCTTCCTTCATCAATTGCATTTGCCTTGCTACTTCTTCAGAAACATCTTGTCTTTGGTGAGACTTTCTTTTTTTACTAACAACATTTGGCATTCCTTGTTTCAAACCAATATTATGTCCCACGCCCGTTGTTCGACCAGGATGTTCCGGTCCTAACACCATTGTGAAAGGATCCGTGCCAGGATCAACTTGCACTAAGCCTTCAAATATTTCTTTATCCTTTTATATCTGTTAAATAATCATATTTAAATTTACTTTAAAAACTATTAATCAATTTTATATGCATAATATGGTCATAACAGCTGCTCAGCAAAACTTTCAAGCCCATTTGGTAACCTAAGTTGACCATCTTTATCGTGTATCCTCCTAGCCAAAAATTTTTTTTTGCACGCTCGTCTTCAATCATATGGATATTTGAGCATAACTCTGAATTCTTCTCTTTTTCCCACATAGATAAATATCCTCGATACCCTATTGGGCCTAATCGAGCCGGATTCACGTTCTTTTTTGCATGTTCCTTACCTTTTAAGCGTTGTTCCTATATATAGAAATAACAAGGAAATCAAAATAACGTGTATAGATATACATGCAAATATACATACATATATATATATATATATATATATATATATATATATATATATATATATATATATATATATATTATATACCTGTATGTATGTATGTATTTGTGTGTATAAGACGGTCATGCATTCACACATACCACAACTTCATCTCTTTTTTGTAACTCGATGAAAGTTTTCCAATCTTCTTGTGTTATATATTTATACTCTTTACATGCATCCTTTCCTTCATCCATTAATCTTCTAAACGTTTTCTTGAAGTTCTTCCAAGAGTGGTTGCATTGCTGAAGCACTTTATTTTTTTGTTTATCGTCTTCTATATTCCAAGTAAGCTATTTTTATTAAAGGAAACTTATTTAATTCTACCATATTAAATTAATAAATAAACAAAAAAAGTACATAAAAGCACATAAGAAATAGCACTATATACTATACCTTTATAGTTAACCATAATTGGTCTTTTTCCTTTTGTTCCACTTTTTTTCCAAGAATGAATGTTAATACATATTGTACTTCTTGTTTTAAGGCCTACATATGTTGCGAATCTCGATTGTCGCTTCCCGACCACTTGATTATGCTTATTGAATTCAATATCTTCCTTTGTCTCTACGTCCTTTAATGATGTGTTCCCTCTTTTTTTCTTAATTTTTGGTTCTTGGCTACTTGAACTATCGGAGGAATCCTATAAAAAATTAAATAAAATTAACGATAAAATCATATATCTTATTTGATCCGTTAAAACACAAATGAACATACCATCCACGTTGATCTACTGCAACTATTTGAAGTCGTATGGTAGTTATCACAACCTTAGCAATCTACAAAACAATTACATATATGAGGTAAATAACTAATCATCTATGAAAGCAATTTTAAATTTTGTTGTAGCAATCTGCAAAAGATTCAAACCTTTGGTGTAGTGGGAATGAAATAGAGACTCAACATTTAGTATTGAGTAACCTGGATTTTGAAAACGAAACCGGCATTAATCTTTGGTGAAGATTGTGAGGATGGAACTTTGTGAAGTGGTCTGTACGTACCAAATGAGTAACCTAGTGGAGGAGTAAATCAATTGTTTTGGGGGGATTTTTTAGGGGTTAGGCGGGAGAATGAAAACATTCAACCCCGGTTGATTAAAATAAAACCGGGTTTAAAGAGGGGATAAAAAAATTATACCTTTTAAATGTCTTTTTAACTGTTATTATATTTTTTTAATCTTTTAACTATTATTAATATCACTATTTTCTTAACTTTATTATTTTAAATATCTTATATTTACTATTAGAATTAATTTATAAATATAAAATCTTACCATACGAGATTAGAATATTTGATTAATTTACATTATAAGACTTGCAATCCCGAAACTAAAGAATTGATTTATCTACAATTTAATCTAACTTTATGAAGTACGGGGTTCAACAACCCATAGGCCTTCAGTGTGGTCAGATCTGAGATAAGTGATATCAATAGTTTCTTCATTTGAAGATGAAATGCCAATAGAAAATGGAGGTAACTCGTCAAACTGATCGTACTCGTCTTCATCCACAACATTCTCAACACCAATTATGCGCCTTTTACCATATAGGACTACGTGCCATCTCGAATCTTTCGGGTCCTCGACATAGAATACTTGAGAGGCTTGTTTTGCTAAAATAAAAGGTTCCGATATATATCCATTTGTTGAAAGTTCAACATCTGTGAAACCATCTTTATCCACTCTAACACCTCTCTCATTCTCAACCCATTTACATTTAAACAAAGGTATAATGAATGACTCATAACTCAATTCCTAAATCTCCTCAATGACCCCATAATACGAGCTTCTCGCGACCTTGACCTTTCTTCATGATTTACACCTGAGTAGTTTGTCGTTGAGGCAATTACCGTCACCCCGCTATTTTGTAGCGTGCTTTTATCATCTTGTTGTTTGGTGTAAAATATATATCCATTTATGTCGTAGGCTTGGTATTTTGTAACAACACATCGTGGACCATATCCCAAATGTACTACTAAATGATCAATGCCCCCAAGATTTCCCCTTACCTTATTCTTCAACCATTGTGAAAATGTTTTGGTATGCTCAGTGGCTAACCATTTTTCGGATCGCTTACTATTCTCTTTTTGTAACACTGTCATGTGCTCCTCTATGTATGGAGCAATAACAGACATGTGTTGTAGGACTGTAAAATGTGCGGAGTTGATATCATGTGGATCAAGTATCTCTGTTCTCCACCCAATCGTCCCAGCCCCTTGAAGTCAACCCTCGTGTCGTGATTTTGGAACACCAATAGCATAAACATCTTTCATGTAGTCCGTGCAAAATTCAATCACCTATTCGGAGACATATCCTTCAACAATACTACCCTCCGGTCGGTATCGATTCCTAACGTAACATTTTAAGAAACCCATATATCTCTCAAAAGGATACATGTACCGTAGAAATACAGGACTGCAAGCCTTTATTTCTCCTACAATATGAGATACCAAGTGAACCATGACGTCAAAAAATGAAGGTGGAAAATACATCTCCAGTTGACAGAGAGTGACGATAATATCCTTTTCCCATAAATCCAATACCTCTGGATCAATCACTTTTGAATGAATCATGTTAAAAAACAAACAGAGTTTAGTGATTATGTGGCGGATCCGGTCCGGTAATATTTCACGAATTGCAATAGGAATCATTTATGTCATTAAAACATGACAATCGTGAGACTTCATACCATACAATTTCAGTTCTTTCATCGAAACTAGTCTGGAGATATTGGCAGAATACCCTGATGGAACCTTAACACCATGCAAGCACTTAAAAAAAGTTGTTTTCTCCACCTTCGATAAAGTATAACATGCTGGTGGCAGAAAAGTACGTCTTCCCTCGTTCTCAACCGGAGCTAGCTCAGGTCGAATTCCCATCTCAACCATGCCCCGTCTAACATTAACCCCGTCTTTTGTTTTGCCCGAGATGTTCAACAATAACCCTATTAAACTGTTACAAACATTTTTTTCAATATGCATAACATCAAGACAATGTCGAACTTGTAAATATTTCCTGTATGGTAAATCCCAATAAACTTGTGAAACTTTTGTCACTCCAACCATTTTCGGCTTTTAAATGAAATAATTTTAGAATAGCGTAAAGTTTGGTAAATTTTGTACAACCGGCATACAACGGTTTTTCAGAATCCTCAAACAACTGTTGAAATTTATCGAAATTCTTTTCGACCACATTATCCTCCAAATCATGAAGCATGTCCTCTAAATTATCACAATTGTCATTCAAGATGAACTCTTCGTTATCTAAACGGGGAAGAACCGTGCTAGTATCCGATAGTAGTTCACCATGATGTGACCAAGTGATATACTTCTCCACAAACCCATCCACTATTAGATGTCCATAAATTTAATTAGAATTAGCAAACAGACGACAATTTTTACAAACTTTACAAGGACACAAAACTTCACGTTTTCTTTCTCTGTCCTTATAATCCTGAAGAGCTTTCATGAAACTAGACAAATGATCAAGATATATAGTTGAACCACGTGGTATCTTGTACATCCATGTATTACGATCCATCTGAAATTTATAAAACAATATAATTAATATGATGCATGCATGTATGACATCTGTAGATATATATGAATTAGGCTAAGGGTGGTCTTTCCTAACCCACTTTTTGAATAAATTGTCTCGTATGTGACTAACAGATTAAATATCTAAGAAAAAATCAGCAACATTTCCCCTTAACTCCCCAAGTTTGTGTATAAAAACGCAAACATGTAGGAGTAAAGAGAAATGTAGTGACTTTTTCTTAAATATCGAATCCGTTAATACGCATCCACATCCTAAACGAGACAAAATATTCAAAAAGCAGTCCCAAATGGGGACAATCCACAATTAACCTCTATTAGATTAATTACAGACGGGTATACATACTAAAGGCTATGTCACATATATGTTTGCCTAATAATTGACAACCTATACTAAGATAATGCAAATATATATATATATATATATATATATATATATATATATATATATATATATATATACTAATATATATATATATATATTATATATATATATACTAATATATATATATATATATATAATGTATATATATATATATATATATATATATATATATATATATATATATATATATATATATATATATATATATATATATAATGTATATATATATATATATATATATATATATATATATATATACTAAGATAATGCAAATATACACATATATATAATATAGAGTAAATTACAAAAATCGTCCCTGTGGTTTGCAAAAAGTAACACCTTTGGTCCTTTATAATCAAAAAGTACAAAAATCGTCCCTGTGGTTGACATTTTGTAACACCTTTGGTCCTTTAGGCTAACAGCCGTTTGTTTTTCCGTTAAAGCCCCCTCATGTGCCTTACACATGAGGGTATTTTGGTCTTTTCCAAGGTTAGCCTTGTTACCAAACAAGGATTTTTTTTGTTTTTATCAATTACAATTATCAATTCTTTTGTTCAGATCTTCAAATGATAATCCACAATCCAGATGAATTCATCAAAACCAAGAACAAACAAATGAAGAACAACAAAAAAAAGTGACTTACGGATGAAGAACAACAGATAAAGAACAACATATCTAACACCAACAAAATTACACAAGCACAAGAAAAAAACTAAATTTACATAACCAAAAACCCAAAAATTACATACTTTCAATGAATATTATGATAAACAATTATGATGAACAATTTAAACAATTATGAAGAACAACAGATGGATCTGCTCGAAGGCATATTAGCAAAGAATTAGAACAACAAAAGAAACCCTAATCTGAGACCTTTTCGCAAAGAATTATAAACCCACTTTGGATCTGCTCAAAAGCATCATTACCGATGGATGTTTGACAACCTAAATCGCAAATCTTGGACAAAGAGTGAGAGTAGAGAGAGAGACATATCAAAGTTGATGAGATATCGGTTCAAATCGAAGCTGATGAGATACAAATCGCCATCAAATCTGTGATAAACAAAAATCCATTCGTTTTAGAGAAAACCCTAGAAAAAACGCTCCTGGTTGTGGTTGTTGTGGCGGCGTTAGGTGTAGCCGGTGGTGTTGGTTTCCGTTTAGAGAGAGAATGTGGTGGTGGTTTCCATTTAGACAGAGAGAAAGACATGGAAGATGATGGTGGTGCGATTCGGCGGTGGTTGTGAACAAGGGCGGCGCTGGAACCAAGGGTGTAGGTGGCCACGATGTCGAGAGCAGAGATAGAGAGAGACGGGTGTTGGTGGCGACTCTGTTGAGAGTAGAGAGAGAGACGGTTGTTGGTTGGCCGGAGGTGGAGGTAGCGATGGTTGGGTCGAATGGTGGTGGTGGTGGTGGTGGTGGTGGTGGTGGCTGGTGGTGGCGGTGCCAATGGTTTTAGATGGTGGCGAAGATATGTGATGGTCTTAGGGTTTGCAAGAGAGAAAGAGAGAAAGCTATAAGAGTGCTGGGAAGAATATGTGTTTGGTAACAAGGTTAACCTTGGAAAAGACCAAAATACCCTCATGTGCAAGGCACATGAGGGGGCTTTAACGGAAAAACAAACGGCTGTTAGCCTAAAGGACCAAAGGTGTTACAAAATGTCAACCACAGGGATGATTTATGTACTTTTTTATTATAAAGGACCAAAGGTGTTACTTTTCGCAAACCACAGGGACGATTTTTGTAATTTACTCTATAATATATATACTAAGATAATGCAAATATATATATATATATATATATATATATATATATATATATATATATATATATATATATATATATATTATGTATGTGTGTGTAAATATATTTGTATAAACTACATAAATATAATTGTAAGAACTAAGACAATGGGAATTAGATAAACATACCTTTAACTTTTGAATCTAAACAATGTAATTTAATAAGATCCTCACATGTATACCTACAATATATAACAAACAACAAATATTATTAAAATGGATGTAACACCCAAAAAAATCTAAATAAAACAATGAATATGTATATTATATATATATTACCTTTAAATATTTGATCAAATGGACAATAGATGTAGATTTTGACAAGAATTTAATAAATAAAACTTGAAACTTGGGAAGAAATTTGAGAATTTTCGGATGGGTATTAATGGTGGTAGATAGAGTGTTTAAATTGGAAAAAAGGTAAAGTAAGAAGAAGATGAATTAGAAGGATACATCACCCATAAATAGAGGGTATCAGCCCTCGTTTTTTATAAACAACCGGGGTTAAACGTCTGGGGTAGTTGAGCCGCCCGTTGGCAATAAAAGGTACTTATTATTCCCGGTTTTTTACGTAATGAACCGGGGTTAAAAGTTTCAAACTTTCAGCCATGGTTTTTTTATTAAGCAACCGGGGTTAAATGTCATATTAGTAGCGCGTTCCTTTCCGGGATCTCTTTTCAGTCCCGGTTTTTTACTAACCAAACGGGGTTAAAAGTTTTGAAACTTTCAGACCCGGTTTGTTAATAAAAAACAGGGGTTAAATCTCTCTGCACTACTTTTTACCCTGAAGCATACCTTTTAGCCTCGGTTTTTTGGGTCTTTTTTATACAACCGGGTTTGAATATGGGGGGCTGAAAGTCAATTTTGTAGTAGTGTATATTAACATGCATGTCACAATAAAAGAATGTTCATTTAACCAAATTTATTTCCATTTAAATTAAAATCTGCTAGTTTGTAACAACAAATTATGCAATAATGTGATTTCATTAACATAAAGGTAAAAACACCTATAAAGGCAAATACGCCTATAAACATAATTATAGGTATGAATTGCGATTGAACGTTAGTGAAACTATTATAAATTTTATGGAACTAGTCTTGTTACTTAGAGCTCACGCAATGGTTTGATAACGATCTCTTATTATTCCAAATGCCCCCATCACAGGCCAAAGATCTCGTGATCATCATTGTTCACGATATTTAGTAGCTTCGCGATACATTTGCTCGATCATGATCACCACAACAATAACAACTAGTTTTTGCTTTTTTCAACAGATAATAGTAATGTAATTGTAACTAGAAAGGTAATAAGTGTTGTAAACTTGAGATAAACGAACAACCAAAACGACTTGATTCAATGAACAATTGATCACCAAAACCAACAAAGATGATGGAATTCTTCAAACCTCCATTAACACTCTATTTAGAACTAAATAAATATAAGAACTAGACTATTACAAAGGATATGAGAAACTAAAATCTGAACGTTGATCTCTGGTATGACCTCTGGTCTAAGGTCTAAGGTACTTGAAACTAGAGAAGTGATGACCCTTATATAGATGAAGGACCTGATCTCTGACGTCTGACGTCCAACCTCCAACTGTCAGTCATCCTCCAACTGTCAGTCATCCTCCACCTATTAACCTCCAGCTGTCATCCAACCTCCAGTTGCCACAACTCCTAACAACCTTTTTTAACAACCTTCTTAACAACCTTTAACCAACTATGGAACTTACACAAACACCCCTTTGACTTAGTGTAAGTCGCATATAGCACCAACAATCTCCACCTTGACTTAAGAGATAATGTGCAGAAAAAGAAAGTGTCAATGCACTACATTAGCACTGATTTTTAATTAGCTAACCTTTTTACAAAACCATTAGATGATTCTCGGTTCAACTTCCTAATATCCAAACTTGGCATGTTAAATTTGTAAAATATTCTTTCCTAGGTAGTTAATTTAGTGTGAGAAAGTAATTATGTTTGTGTGTGAAATGAAGTACTTATCTAAGCTTCTTTATGTCTTACTGATTATGCATCAGCTGATGCAATACCTCAGCTGATCAACCATCAGCTAAGGACTAGTGGCTCAGCTAAGTATATTCATTAGCTGACACTTATTTTCTCTCAAAATGGATCAGCTGATACTTTTTCCTCAGCTGATGTTTTTTAAAAGTCAAAATTCTGTGTCCCCACACTTATTTTATTAATTTCTCATTTGTATTTATTGTGTTACTATGTAGTATTTAATACCATTTAATTGTCCGTTAGTTGTCTGTGTATTTATTAACCTTTCCATTTATTGCCTTTTTGCAGACGTGACAGTTAATTTTTGAAAAAGATATTTCTGTGACAGTTTAGGTTTCCAAAGAAGATAAATGATGTTTTAGCGGTTTTCAATTCCCTAAGCTTTCAAAATTCCCAAACACTCTTCTTCTTCCCAAAATACGAACCCTACTCTCTCATTGCTTTTAGTATCTCCGTTCTGCAAAAATGGTGTCCTTCAACCCTGTTTCTACTGTGAATGTCATTCCTGGTGAGAACATCACTCTAAACTCTCAAATCACCGTTCGACCAAACAACTTTCTCATAAACACTGATATTCCTTCGAGCAAAGCAAACCAGGGCTATGAACCCATGGTAACTCTCATCACTACTCACCCTCTGTTTCAATGTCTCTCTGATCATCCTCTGTTTATCTTTCCTAATATTGTTGGAGAGATGTGGTATACTGCAAGATACCACCCAGCTGAGCAAGTAATAACATGTTCCTACCTCAACAACACTATAAACATTCCCATTACTGTTAACTCACTTCGTCAAGCAATCTCTATACCCAATTTAGCCCCATTTCAATCCTTTGCCTAACTAGATCAAACTCTGGAGGTCTTGCCCCTGATTTGCTACAATGAACCCGTTGCCCATGGTCAATACAAGTTGTCTGTGCTAGGACACCCATGGAAGTATCTTGCCAGTGTGATCATTCGCTGTTTTGGTCACAAGTCTGGAAGCCATGACCAAATGAATCCGTCTGAGTTGATGGTTCTTCATGCTCTGGTCACAGGGAGGAATATTGACTTTGCCCAAGTCATATTCACTGAGATGGTGGACAGAATTACTCTGGGTACATCAAAGAAATCAACCAGAACCCACGTTCCCTACATCAGGTATCTAAGTCTTATTGCTCTTAGAAGTATACAATGAGACCACTATGCTGGGTTGGCTGCACACTTGCACACTATGACCATCCCTTAAATGGGTCAGAAGATCTTCCACTTGATAAGGGAATTTCAAGGTCCTGCTATCACTGAGCAAATGCAATAGTTAATTGATGTTGCTGCTGATGAAGCTAATGAGAATGAGGAAGAGGTAGTTGCTGAGAACATTGATGTTGAGATGGCTGAGGACTCAAATCAATCTGCTGAGTCTCCTGATGTTATTACAGAGAACTCAGAGCATTCTATTACTGAGGAAAGGATGCATTCTGAGGGTATTCCACTGTTTGATCATGTTATTTCTCAACAAAGAACTCAAGGTGGAGATTTTGAGCACTCTGTTGCTAAATCTTCAAGTTCAAAGGATCAGGGAACCCAAGATGATGCTGGTATTGATGATGGTTCTGATGGTGATGATCATGGTGATGGTGATGTTAATGATGCACATGATGGTGATGTTGGTGGTCTGTTTGTTGACTATAGTGCTGATACTACTACAGCTACCACATCCACTCCTATTATGATGCCCTGACTGTATTTCTCTTAAGTCCATCTACTACAAGTAGATCAGGGCACCTAAGTACTTCTGCTAGTGATGATGAGTATGATGATGACAATCCTAGTAGAACTCTGGGAGGCCATGTAGCTTATCCATCTCCTGCCCAATCTCAAGGATCAAGTGCCTCTATACATAGAGCACAAGGTGGTGAGAATGAAGCTGCCACTGAGGATGTTGCTGAGGAAGATGTGGTTTCTGACAAACTGATTGAGCTCATTGAGATCAGTAAAGCCAAAAATGTAACATACTCAAAAAGGGCATAGTCGTATATACTCTTGGTGCTTTAGAATCTCGAATTTAATAATAGATATTAGAATTTATTTAATTAAGTTAATATGAAATTATTATGAAAATGAATAAGAAACGGTGATATTAAAATAATTACGAAAATTAATAAAATTAGTATATTAGTAAAGGGTTTTGAATAGGGATTCCGGAAATATCCCCGTTAATTGAAACGGGTAAACAGGTATTAAAGTTGTAAGTTAAAAAGGGGATAAAATACCCACTAGGGGATAATTGAGAACCTAGGTCGGTTCTCTTTTTCTCATATACAGACACACACATACGCATACACACTTAACACACACACTTCACTCTCTCAGCATGTGTTCTTGAGCATTTGAAGAAAGAATCACAAGACAAACATCAATATTGGTTCCAACAACAAATTTAAGCTTGAAATCTGCTCATAATTCTATCATTTTCTTTTCCTTGTAAGTTCATCCATGTGCTTTGTTCTTCATTTTGGGTATTTAGGTCAAAATGGGTCAAACCCGAATTAGCTATCAAAAGTTAAATTCGTGTGTTCTAATATGTTCTTACATCAATTATAAGTGATTATGAACCAATTTTTGTAATTAAAGTGTTGGTTTTGTTCATATTCAAAGAAATTCTTCAAATGGGTCAAAGATGAAGAAATTGATCCCATACCATGAATCCTTGGTTAGAGCTTGTAATTTGTATGTTTCTAGATTTGTTTTGATGCTACAATTGATATGGAATCACTAGAAATTGAATTGGAAAGGCTAGAAATGAGTTTGGGGTGAAACTACATAGAACAGGGGCTGGAAATCGATACGGCACTGATCCAGGGTGCTTTGCGATCGCATGGCTTTCCCTTACGATCGCATAGGGTGCCTTGCGATCGTATGGCCCTCCCTTGCATTTGCATGGGGGTCATCCATCTACAGTGCGCAGTTTGTTTGCTGTTTCTCGATGTTTCGTTGTACGGGATGCTCGTTTAGGGTTATAAATAGTCTAATGGCATCATTAGGGGATTCATATTAGTTATATTAGTTATTGTACTTGTGTGAAGTGACTAAACATGAGTATTCTCTTATAGGTAAACCGAAAGACCCCGACGATCGATACGATCATTATATTTGTTTACTGTAGCCTCTAGCCTCTCTGGTGAGTATAGGATAACATAAGAATTAATATAACCGTATTACATGTTATCAGTATGTGTAAGTAATTCCATGAAATGAAATTAACCTTGTTGTATGCTATGTTTGTGCATAATACATGTAACAATTGAATCATGAATTATGATATGATTATGATTATGCAAGAAGCATGTATGAATTGAACAATGGATATTATATGGTTATGATATGTGCGCTATGAGGCCCGAAATGGGTCAGATTTGTGTTTGTGAACGGATCCGAGATATGGGGGCTGGATATAGTCCTTGATCGAGGACAACATGCGGTGTGGGATGCCTTGAGGCCTGTGGGTCGATGATAGCATCAACGGTACCTGGATAGGTATTTAGTGTCTTGCAAACCCAATGTTCCTCGTGCAATAATAGAGGGTTAGTTTCCCGCCGTACCCTATGGAGTTGATGGCTTCATAACGCAACGGTGGACCGCTACCCACTTACCCACACGCGCAGTTGATGTGTCTGGTTTCCCCAGTTAGGAGTGTTTAGCCGGGCTAGCTACCCTGCAAAATTATGCTTCCTTCTGGCTGTGCTAGCTCATCGCGAGATGCTAGGATAGTACTGTTTGATACTATTGTTGATATGTGATATGTTTGTATTACTGATTATGCTATCTTATGCTCACTAGCCTTAAATAGCTAACAGATACTCTCCCCATGATTGCAGGTGGTACTTAGGCGTGTGAGTTTGGGTACTTGCTGGTTTTACTTATGCTTTTGGAGGAACACTCGTCTTAATACTTTGTTTCTATTGTTGGAGTATGCCCACTGACGCACGTACGCCATTAGGATCACTGCCAATATAGTATGGCCCTATTGGGTCACACGCCGGGGATCAATCCTGACAGCCATGAAAGATAAGGGACTAAAAGTGTCAAAGTGGAGAAGTTAGTGTGCAAGAAGATTACGCGACGCGGCGTCTATTAGGGACTGCGACGCGGTGTCTCCGCGGCACGGAACTTTACGGGCACGCGGCGCGGAAGCTATCTGACAGCATGCAACTTTTGTCTCCACCTCCCCACTTGACCAATGCATGGCCTTGCTTTTCTTGGCCGGTCATGGGGAGTTTAAGTGGCATTTTTAGAGATTATTTCCAGGCATCTTTCATTCCTCACACTAACTTTGCCATACATTTTTCTCTCTTGGAGGTTGATAGCTAACACACACTTAGAGCTCTTAAAAAGAGTTTCATTTGAGAGTGCATGTGAGTTTTGTCCAGGAGATAAGGGAGGATTGTTGTTGTTGTTGTAGATTCAAGGATTTGAAGTCTACACAAGCAAGCTAGTACTTGAGGATTTAGGAAACTCGGTGTGGACTTGCAATAGAGGGAAGCTCCTTTGCTTTCTAGTAATCACCATTCACCTCTACAGGTTTCTAGAGCTAAGGAGAAAGGTATAACTTTCTTTCTCTTCTTTTTCATGTTGCAAATGCTAGTTATAGAGTTTGGTCCTCTTTTGGATTTTATGCTTTGCATGTTTGTTCCTTGGCATTGCATGTTTGGTTTCTTGCTTCCGCTGCGTTCCTGTAAACCCAACATGTATATATTTGTTTATGGTTGTCGGTGGACAATTTCGGTAACACCAACAGTACTTTTGTATATTGTGGCGAATTTTGCTTGTAGTTATAGCCACTTTAAATGTTTTCCGCTGCAGATGATATTTTGAAAAATAGGTTTGGTTTAATTTTTGTTTACAAACGGATCCACGCAGTTTGGATTCTTGAATTACCAATTTAAAAAAGAAATATCTGGTTTTCAAAAGTGCAGTGTTACAAAAAACATCTCAGGTATGGCTCTCTCTCTCCCTGAGGACACTCACTTGGTAGACCCAATCAGTGAGAACCAATCCTCCACTCCACTTGAAACACCCCCACAACACCCAAGCTCTAGTATACTCCCAATAGTTAATAGTTCTACTCCCTTTGTCACCCAAATAGAATCAAGGTCAATGGAGATAGTGCACACTGCACTCATCTCAGAGGATGTAACACTTACACCTCTAACCTCAACTCCTATAGTTACCTCTTATGTTGAGGGGAAGCATATGGATGTTGATTTAACCATTCAACCAGTGGGTGCATCTTCTCAACAGGATGTATTAGTAACATTGGGACTCCTGCTATCTGGATCACCCTCCCAATAGGGTGATCCCACTAAAAGAAAGACCACTGCCCAAGGTCATACCGTGTCTTTACCTACATTGAGTCAGCCTATACCCTCAACAAGCTCACAACAGCTTGTTGATGTAATAAGGGGAACCCAAGTAGGTTTAACCCCAACTCAAACTCAAATATTTGTACCAACTATTGATTCACTTCTTACATAAATTAGTGCACTGCCTGTCAATACTAGTGGTATACACCAACCATTGGTACAGGGTACACTTTCTGTTCCGAGTGATCTTAGGCTTCCACACCAAAGTCTAAGTGAGGGACCACAATCCATTCCTAATGTTGGCACCTCTACTCAATCAATCCTAGTTCAACCTATTCCTTCTACCTCCTCTGAACCCTCACCCCAAATACTTCAAAACCTACTATCTATCTCTCAAAAGATGGATAGTCTTCAAGTTTCCTTTACCTCCTTTGAAAACAAAACAGAATCTCAACTTTCTCTTCTAACCCAAGAAGTTGAGTCACTCAAAGCTAACCAATTCCAACCCCAACCCACCCCTACCTCCGTTGATCTTACTCCCATTCTTGACAAATTGGATCAACTGTTATCCAAATCTTCCACTCCTACTCTTACTCCTTCACCCACAATCTCTACTCAAACCCTTTCATATCTCAACCACACCATTTCCAATCTTCTAAAACAACTTCACATAATCAAACCTATCCCTCCCAATATTTCTGTTACCATTCCTGACCCCATTCTCAGAGTACCTACCCTTCTTAGAACCATAGATGCTGAGGTCACCAAGTTAAGCCAATACTCTAGGTAGAAGCACATGGATACTCACAAAGAGTTCACCAATGTGACTGATACAATCAATAGGCTTAGACCTTTCACATCTACCTTTATTCCCTCTTTCTCACCCATGCCCTCTCACCAAAGAGCCTCTCATCCACCTTTCATTCAACCTCCTATACCTACTGTCTATCCTTCAACCTCAACCATTCCACCCTTTGCTTCTACACCTTCTCTATCTCCCTACTCCATTTTCACTCCTGATGTTCCTGCTAAACCTAATGTCTCTTTTCCTACCTTTGATGATGACAAAAAGGGGGAGAAGTCAGACTCATCTTCAAGCTTATCACCAGCTTCTGTCAGAGCAGCTTGTGATGCAGTCACAGCTCAAGTGGAAGCTGACAAGGAGGCAGCAGATGCAGCAGCCCTCAATGAAGCAGAAACTCAAAGACAATCAACTGCTGAGGGGGAGAATCAATCTAAGGGGGAGAAACCTGCTCAAGATGAACAGAGGTCTAAGAGAAGGCTGAAACAAAAAGCCAGAAGGAAGAGTGCTAAAAAGTCAAGGCAAGGTGAATCCTGTGCCCCAATCCAAGTTCCATAAGAAGACTCTCATGATGATGATGAAGATGACATGCCTCTGTCCTCTCTGCTCAACTTGAAAAAGCGGAGTTTATCCTTAACAACTCCAATAGTCCAAGCTTCCTCTCCAAGACAACAAAGTCAACCAACTCCCAGCAGTACATCAAGGAGAAAGTGAAAGAAAATCATGACTGCTGAGGAGATTAAAGAAGAAGAAAGGAAGGAAGAAGAACTTCTAAAGCAAGATGATGATCTGATGGAGACAAGGAAACTTGCTGTAATACTTGGTGATTCTGTTGATGATATCCTTAAGGCAAAGGAAAGACACCAAGACTTCACAACTCCAGAAGATCTTGCTGCTATCATTGGTGCAACTGAGGAAGAGCTTAAAGAAATTCAAGGGGAAGAATTAATGATGTTATCTTCTCAAAATCTTCAAGATCAAGCACCACAACAACCAGGAGAACCCTCTGTCAAGAAAGCTTCCAAAAGAGGAAGAACTCATATTGAAGCTATAAAGGCTCTAAGTGGCATTGAATTCAACAAGACAAAACAACCATCAAGACAGGATTCTAAAGAGTTCTGCAGCAACGAAGAATATTTGACTAAGATAGAAAATGAAAACATCATTTCAAGGGTTACTCGATACAAAGATACAGATGAAGGTCCATATCTCAGAATAGTTAAAAAGAAATGAGTTCAGAATGTTAGAATATGCCTATCTAAGACACTACAAGCAGTTCTCCTTCTATGAGATGATGGAAGTCTTGTACCATCTCCTAAAGTCCAATAGTGAAGTTGCCCAAAGGTTCATAGGAAAGTTTGACTACTGGATAAAAATGACAGTATGACACAGACTCTTCACACATGATCAGTTTCTAGAACACATCCAAGTGATTGATAATGCCTTCAAAAAGATTTCAAAAGCCTTTGTTGCTGCTGAACAAATCATTCTCAATCCCGATCATCCCTATCTACCAGCTTATGAAAACCTAAACACTGCTCTTCCTCCTAATACTCATCCTGAGATGTTCAAATACATAACAGTGCCTAAAAGAGGAATGTTCTTCATGAACAGAGCTGGTGATTGGAGGTTTCTAAGAGAATAAGAGATAGGTAAAGCTCAAAGAGACTTATATTTCATGCTATGATATCTACAAGGAATATGACAGGAAGTGAGCACTTTGAACAACTGATAAGATCAAG
This sequence comes from Pulicaria dysenterica, assembly GCA_947179395.2. Taxonomy (NCBI): domain Eukaryota; kingdom Viridiplantae; phylum Streptophyta; class Magnoliopsida; order Asterales; family Asteraceae; genus Pulicaria; species Pulicaria dysenterica. The sequence continues at coordinate 59,492,131 of OX359292.1, read as the reverse complement.
ATCTGATCAGTTTCTGGCTGAAAATCCACAAATCAGAACCCTGGACGTCAAAGAAGAACCCTGGTGGGAAGACAATTGATACTTAATAACTAGATTAGTTGTATTTTCAAAATTCCTAGAATAGTTCAATTTCTGTAACTTAGCATAACTTTTAGTTTAGTTGCTCTGTACAAACTCTGCTGTAGTTACTTGTTTTGTAATCAAGCTTGACACTTTGATCATAGACTACTTAGCTAAACTGCTAGTATAGATGATTCTTAGTAGATAGCTCACCTAGTGTAAATATAGAAAATCAAAAATCCTAAAAACAGAAAAAGGATAAAAAAGATACCACTAGAACAGAACAATGGTACTTCATAAATAAAAAGATTCCCAAAAACAGAATATCAAGGGAACATATTTTAAAGAGTTACCAAAAACAGATAGCTAGGTAACCAAAATGCACTTAAAAGTTGTATCTTTACAAATCCGAGTCAAACTGATTCTTCTTAAACAAGATAAGGTTTTGTCATCATCAAATAGGAGGAGATTGTTGGGGAGATAGAAATATCAAACCATAATCAAACTTGTCTGTTATTTAAAATAGGATTTGATGCTAACAAAACCACATATTCAGTTTTGTACTTAGATCAGTGAAAAACATGTGTTGTTTTTCATAATAGACTTAAAGAAATCTCTAAGTAAGAAATGTCAGCTGAAGAACAAAAGTGTCAGCTGAACACTGAGTATCAGCCAAAGGACCAGCTTCCAAGAAGATCATCTAAGAAGAAAAGATAAGTCAAGAAGCATCAGCTGAGCATCTACAAAGCATCAACTGATGGTTTCTTCAAGATCAGCTGAGCAGTGACGGATCAGCTGACGCTATCACATTGATCAGCTGATGCCTCCCATCTGTCAGATAAGGTATTCATTACTTATACAATCTTTTATTGATAAGCTGATCACACTCAAATGATTAGCTAGCCCTTGGGATTAGCTGATTGTTTAGATTGATCAGTTTATTAGTTGTACTCTGATATGTTTTATTAGCTGAGCATTATGATCAGCTGAGCAAATCTGAGCAGCTGAGTCCTTCACATTTATCCTTAGCTGAGCAAAATTATGTTTGTAGTTAAGTTTCTGTTAGCTGAGTCTCTACACAATTTCTTAGATAATAGTTTTTCAATGTAATATTTTCTTAAGTCAAAGGCAGAATATGTGTTGTTCTATTATGCCTTAGATATTTCTTTGTAAAAGTACTTTGCACTTTTTGAATCTACAAAGAGACAAAAAGGATTGATCTTGATCCTCTAGAAAAGGTGAAAGATACTTTAGAAAAGAAGATCTCGAAGATATGCTTCAACAACTAAGTATGGCTGGCAACTCTATAGTTAGTTAAGTCAAGTTTTCATGAAGCATGGTGTTGATAAAAGTACAAGCATGGAAAGATAAGTTTACTCTCCCAAGACAAAAAGATAGTACTTTAATAATATAATAATAGATAGTGGTATTTGACTTTACCGGATAGTACATTCACTTTACACACTTTCTGTATAAGGTGAACTTACTTTCTACCCACTAACTTTATCTATTATAATATTATTAAACCAAGTACCTTTATCTCTTTATCCACTCTATCAACCCAGACACCACCTTGCTTATATATACTCTTGCATGGAAACATGCTAAGTATGCGAATAGATATAGTTGAACACTGAAATCTCATTTGTTGAGAATTTAGAAGAGTTAGCATTTTTACTTTCAGTGTAACAAACTTGTTCATGTGTTGAAAATCTTAGACATAAGTTGTTTAAGATTAGCTTAGTCTATGTGTTAGACAAATTTAGTTGCCACCTTTTATTGAACTTAGATTTTCCGCATCTAGTTCATCTATTTCTTGATTTACATCAATAAGAATTACATAAAAGTAAACTGTGTGTCTCTTAAATTTTAAATAGCTAAATTTTGTATTTAACCCCTCCTTCTACAAATATTTGTTGTTGTAGTATCCATTCGGGACCAACAAAAATCCAATCTCTACTCCATAGATCTGAATAAGTATGATTCACCTACATCGGTCTGTTTACTGTTCGAAGCCTCATCTGATCTCACATGGCAATGGCATCGCAAGCTCTCTCACCAAAATTTTCAAAATATCAACAAGTTATTTACAGGTGACTTAGTGCGATGGATACCAAAGCTGAGGTTCAACAAGTACCATCTTTGTGCAGACTGCGAGAAGGGTAAGATGAAGAAGGCTTCTCATGAATCAAAACAAGTGTTTATCACCATCAAGCCTTTGGAACTTCTGCACATGGATCTTTGTGGTCCGATGAGGATACAATCTCGGAATGGGAAGTATATCTTAGTCATGGTGGATGACTACTCTCGGTATACTTGGGTCAAGTTTCTGCGCACCAAAGATGAAGTTGCTTCCACAATCATTTCATTCATAAAGTAGTAGTAGAACAAGCACAATCATTTGTGTTGTCTCAATTTGAACAGACAATGGAACTAAGTTCAAGAACAGCACTTTGAGAAAATTCTTTGACCTAGTGGAGATCAGCCATCAGATCTCTGCAGCATACACAACTTAACAAAATGGTGTAGTTGAACGACGCAACAGAACTCTGGTTGAAGCTGCCCGAACCATGTTGTCATACTCCGGGCTTCCACCTCCCTACTGGGCTAAAGCCATAAGCACTGCCTGCTATACGCAGAATCGTTCTTTAATTCATATGCATTTTAATAAAACTCCCTATGAACTAGCAAATGGCATAGTGCCCACTATTCTAAAAAACGTGCCATGGCGGCCGCCATGGCGTGAGGCGTGGCTCCGACGTTAAGAAATGGACCATGGCGTGAACATTAAGCGTGGCGTGTGCCAAGGCTCGCCAAGGCGCGCCTTTACCCGCCAAATGACGAGTTTTTTAAGGCGTGGCGTGAAAAAAATTAAAAAATTTAAAAAAATTAACTTTTTTGTGTCGGATTTGCGATCGTGTATATTGGACTTTTATAAATTTGATTTTTGTAATTTGTATAATGTTACTTTTCTCTCAATTTGTGTGATTATCAGCAATCTGCATAAGAATAAGTATACACTACATACATATAATTATAAAATACAGACAAAAATACCGCGTTAAGTCGCGCCTTAGAAAACGCCATGGCTTCGCCATGTCTTCTATAACTTGAGGCTTGACCATGCCGCCACGCCGCCACGCCGCGCCTTACGTTATTTAGAACCTTGATAGTGCCTATTATCAAATACTTTCACGTCTTTGGTAATAGGTACTTCGTGCTTAATGACAAAGATAACTTGGGAAATTTTGCACCTAAAGCTGATGAAGCTATTTTCCATGGTTACTCTCAAGAGTTTAAAGCATACAGACTTAAAGTGCATAATAGAGAGTATAAATGTAACATTTGATGACTCATTGAATGTTTCACTTTTTCCACCACAACAATCAAAGATCGTTTCTGGACAAACTTGTTCAGGACCGGCTCTTCAAACTAAAGAAGCAAACAATGCCTCTAGTTCTAATACAAATCTTGATTTCTTGTTTGATTTCTTTCCATCTGAATCTCCTCCTGTGTTTTCTAATAACAGGATAAAATAGAGGTTCAAGAAAGTGTAACAATTACACCTCCTACTGTGACAAAGACGAATCCTTTTGCTGATCTCTATCCTGATGATTCTACGTCAGATTCTGCCAATCGTCCCCCAGAAGTGTCTCAAGTTCCAGAACCTAAGAGTCTACATATGTTTGATTCAGATCCAACCTTTACACACGAAGATGAAGAGGCAGCACGACAACTCGACAATCTCATCCCTCAGACTTCTGCCTCTCATGAAACAAAATGGACCAGACATCACTCTGAGTCTGATATCATAGGAAACCTTTCATTTGGTGTTCAAACTCGTTCTGTAACAGCTAACGAATGCCAATTTTCAAATTTCCTAAGCATCCTTGAACCCACAAAAGTCTCTGAGGCACTTGATAATCCAGACTGGGCGATTGCTATCCAAGAAGAACTACATAAGTTTGATCGCCTAAAGGTTTGGATATTGGTACATCTTCCATATAGAAAATCTGTAGTGGGGACTAAGTGGATCTTCAAGAACAAACGGGATTCTGATGGAGTGGTGGTACGAAACAAGGAAAGACTGGTTGCAAAGGGCTACAATCAACAATAGGGCATTGACTATGACGAAACTTTTGCCTCTGTTGCTCGAATTGAAGCTATCAGACTATTTCTAGCTTATGCAATCTCTCGTAGCTTTTGTGTCTTTCAAATGTATTTGCAGACAGCTTTTTTAAATGGTGTTCTCAAAAAAGAAGTGTATGTCTCACAATCTGAGTGTTTTATCAACTCTAGACTTCCAAATCATGTCTACATTCTTGATAAGGCATTGTACGGGTTGAAACAAGCTCCACATGCATGGTATGATGTCCTTTCCGAGTATCTGATTAAGGAAGGCTACACGAAAGGAAAAACCGACGCCATTTTTCTCACCAAGACAAAGGGGAGAGACAAGAACTTGGTACAGATCTATGTGGATGACATCATCTTTGGTTCTACCAATCAGAAATACAGTGATGAGTTTTCCAAAACCATGGGAAATAGGTTTCAAATGAGTATGATGGGGGAAATGTCATTTTTCCTCGGTCTCCAAGTGAAAAACTTGAGTCATGGCAGTTTCCTTTGCCAATCCAAGTATATCAAGGATCTTCTCACGAAGTATGATATGGTCAACTGTACCCCAATATCAACTCCTATGGCTGCTAAGACCAAACTATCTGCTGATCTTGATGGATCACCTGTAGATTTAAAAACATATCGGCGATGATTGGATCATTACTGTATTTGACTGCAAGTCATCCTGACATCATGTTCTCCAGCTGCATCTGTGCCCGGTTCCAGGCAAATCCCAAGGAGTAACATCTACAAGTAGTAAAGCGGATTTTCAGATATCTCAAAGAATTTATGGATCTTGGTCTATGGTATCCCAGAGATTCCAACTTGGATAATAAAACCATAGGAGTTGTAAGTGGCACGCAGGCCCGCTAATTCTAGTACTTTTACAAAAAAGAATAGGAGTTGTAAGTGGCATGCAGGCCTCCCCACACCATAGAATAATAAAACCAATCACAACCACAAGTGCAGAAAAGTAAACAATTCACAAGGTCTAAAAAGAGGGCTCGGCTATGGCATCCCAAACATGTATTTAAACTAATACATACAAAACTGGTTCTTAATTATCATATCCCGACGAATTAACTTTGACTTTTAACAAACTGTTAAAAATCATTTGGTTTAAAATAATAAAAATTATTTAATTATTGTTTACGCGTATGGAGTAACTAAAATAATTAATTCTAACCAATACTTGATTAAAATTAACATTTTATATATATAAGTTTTATAAAATAAAACTCATACAGTATTTTTTAGTTTTAATCCTGTTAGGTGTTACCCTAAACCCAAAAAACTAAAATACACTTTTGGACCTCAAAACTGGGCCAAAACGTGAGACTGTGGGCCGACCACAAACTAGGCCGAAACCACATGGGCCGCAGGCAGCAGGCCTCGGCTGGGCCCCCCCTACGCCGCCGGTTTGGACCTGGGCCGCCGACCACCTTCGCCGCCGACCAACCTGGTGGCTGCGACTGGCTGGTCAACGCCGCCGTCGGCCACCACCCTTTACGCAAACAACAATAATAAAAAAAATAATAATAATATTTAAAATTTAAACCTTAAACCTTATCCTTTTATCATAACTAATTCTTGTTATCCATTTAAAAATCTAAACTTGATTTTTAAAATACTTGGATAAACAAAAAGAAAAAGTTAAAACTTGATAAAAGAAAAAACTATTCATCATGATAAAAAGAATCATACCTAGTTCCCTATGAGGTTAGAAGTGGCTCTGATACCACTGAAGGGTTTTGTAGGTATAAAAACATATTATCAAGCATGCACACCGGAAATCAAAACCCCCTCCAGTGATCTCATCTAACTCATACAGGAACTAAAAAGAGAAGAGGGTTAGAAAGTTATACCTTTAGGAATTAAAAACTTTTCTTTGACCTCTAGACTGCTGCAGGCTATCCACCGCTACTGCACCGCCTCGAACAGGCTGCTAGACCACCTAAGGATTAAACCTCGGATCAATCCGTGACCCGTATGTGTGTGAACCCTTGCGCCGCCATCGACCACAGCCCTTGCGGCCTTGCACCGCCGTCGACCACCACCCTGCGGCCTTGCGCCGCCGTCGACCTCGAAGAGAGAGAGAGAGAGGGGGTAGGACGAGAGTTAGAGAGAGAGAGCTAGGGTTTTTTCCTTTTTGCTTGTAATTTGACTTATGTGATTAATTAGGCTTAATTAGGTTTATATATAATAAACCCTTATTAGGCCAAGCCCGTTTAATAAAAGTCCAGCTTTAATTAAACTATTAACCAATTACACAAAATACCCCTTGACCTTTTTAGTTAATTAATAACTATTAATTAACTGGTCCCGTTAATATTTAAACTAAATATTAACATCTCTCTTTTAAATAATAATTAACTATTATTATTTTTCTCTTTCTCGATAATTAATTAAACTAATTAATTATTTCTTTTTCACACAAAAAAGGTTATAATCCAAAAGGTTCTAATTGGGTGTGCAGCGGTGTGATCCTTTAGTGTCACATAGTATTGGACATGATGATACATGTTATCTATCTCTGCACATAATCTAACAGACTCCCACTTGTGCAAGATAAGTAACACTCCTTGTACATCGTTGGCCTAAGGAGGTCCCTAGCCAGACACTTAGGTTAACCAGACTATGAGATCTCTTATATCTAGAGATATAATCCATACCTTGGATTATCTAGGCTTTTCCTTTTGCATGCGATATTTCGTAATGTGAGTATTTGACATGGAGTAGGGATCTCATCTAATACTCAAATTTTCTCGACTCTGATTTCGACACTCTGCAGTTACGGTTTTCCCGAATGAATAACTATCATTCTAACCGAGCGCGGCCACGCATTTTCAGTAGTCTTAATCGTCGAGGAGCTCAGAAAATATCTCTCCTAAAAAAGAGGTGCAAATCCCATCTTGACTATTTGCAATTTGAGCACACGGCTTCCGCTGTACCTAGACAAGCCCCTTATGATCACCCTGTTATGGCGTGACGTTAGAACATGCTAAAGTACAGAAGTTACCATGCCCCAAACCAAAGATCTCAGGTCTAAGGACAACCTATCAAGTTTACTTATGTTAGTGCTCCATGAAGTAAGCCCGATGCGGATCACCCCAATATTTTTCCCCTGATAAATATCTATGAATATTTGGTCACAACCTTGTGCTTTTATTCTTACCCGAATAAATCATCAAATATCCATAATAGCGTTACCTCCCTAATGTAGCTCCCACTACATTAAGTAGCTACAGGCATTTAGACAATTCATAACTTGACTTGTCATCGATAGGTTAAACATGCTAAAAATGGACAACTACGAAACATTATGCAAATACCTCCTATTTCAGTCCCATGAAATGTAAATACATAATAAAAGGTTTCAAGTTACATCCATAGTAATAATCAAAAAACACGAACTAGCTGCTATGTTCCAAGTACTGCATTCCTATAGAACTCGCATGCCTCTCATGCTTAGCTCTAGCTAGCGGCTTCGTCAACGGGTCAGCAACGTTGTCGTCCCTCGGTATCTTTTGCAGTCTAATATCATCTCTTCCAATGATCTCTCGGATGAGGTGATATTTCCTGAGTATGTGCCTAGTCCGCTGATGATCTCTAGGCTCTTTAGCTTGCGCTACAGCCCCTAAGTTGTCACAGTATATATCAATCGGTCTAGAGATACTGGCAACAACTCTAAGATCCGAGATAAAATTCTTCAGCCAGATAGCTTCCTTTGTCGCATCACTTGCCGCAATATACTTTGCCTCTGTAGTAGAATCTGCTATTGTATCTTGCTTCTGACTCTTCCAAGATATGGCTCCTCCGTTTAGGGTAAAGACAAATCCTGACTGCGACCTAAAGTCGTCTCTGTCAGTCTGCAAACTAGCATCAGTGTAACCAGTTATACTGAGCTCATCCATCGAACCTCCATATACTAGGAATATGTCTTTCGTCCTTCTCAGATACTTGAGAATATTCTTGACGGCCACCCAATGAGTTTCACCAGGATTTTGCTGATATCTACTCGTGACACTGATAGAATAGGCAACATCGGGTCTAGTACATAGCATGGCATACATAATTGAACCAACTGCCGAGGCATATGGTATCAATTTCATCTTGTCCTGATCTTGACTAGACACAGGACACTGAGCCTTGCTCAAAATCGCGCCAGATTGCATAGGAATAAATCCTTTCTTGGATCCATCCATCTTGAATCTTTTCACGACTTTGTCAATATAAGTACTTTGACTAAGTCCGATAAGCCACTTAGATCTATTCCTATAGATCTTTATACCCAGTATATAAGCAGCTTCTCCCAAGTCTTTCATCTGGAAACATTTACCTAACCAGGATTTTACTCCTTGTAATACTGGTATATTGTTTCCTATTAACAGTATGTCGTCTACATGCAAGACTAGGAAGGTTACCGCGCTCCCACTGAATTTAGTGTAAACACACGACTCGAACTCACTTTTGGTAAAACCAAACTCTTTGATGCGCTCATCAAAGTGTAAGTTCCAGCTCCTAGATGCTTACTTTAGTCCATAAATGGATTTAAGCAACTTACATACTTTATTAGGGTTCTTTGGATCCGCAAAACCATCCGGTTGTATCATATATACATCCTCTGTCAGTTTCCCGTTAAGGAAAGCGGTTTTGACATCCATCTTCCATATCTCATAGTCAAAATATGCTGATATGGCCATTAGAATCCTAATAGTTTTAAACATTGCCACTGGGGAAAAAGTTTCATCATAGTCAACACCATGAGTCTGCGTGAAACCTTTTGCCACTAGCCTTGCTTTAAAAGTATGCACCTTTCCATCCATGTCTGTCTTCTTCTTGAAGACCCATTTGCACCCAACAGCTTTACTGTGTTGAGGCAAATCCACTAACTCCCAAACTTGGTTGTCATACATGGATTGCATCTCTGCCTTCATGGCTTCTAGCCATTTCTCAGATTCTAAACCTGAGGCAGCGTCTTGGTAGGTAGTGGGTTCTAAGAAATCCCCTTCGTCTTGAGCAACTAGGAATCCCAGATACCTATTTGGCTCAATACGAGGCCTACTAGACCTGCGAAGGTCTTGTGTTTGCACCTCTTCCTCAACCACAGACTCGGGTTGAGGTTCAACAATTCTCTGTTGAACTACAGGTTCAACTATCGGTGGTGGTGTAATCTCCTCCTCTTCAATTTCTTGAAGCTCTATTTCTTTTCTTGGAGTCTCTGAGTTTAGAAACTTCTCCTCCAAGAATACCCCTTTACGAGCAACAAAAACTTTGTTCTCATCTGGGTTGTAGAAATAGTATCCCATGGTTTCCTTGGGATAGCCCACGAAGATACACTTATCTGATTTAGGATTGAGTTTATCCGTGAATGTTCTCTTAACATACACCTCACATCCCCAAACCTTTAGAAAAGACATTTTGGGCTTTTTCCCCGTCCATAGCTCGAACGGTGTCTTTTCAACCGATTTGGTTGGAACCCGGTTCAGCATGAACGCTGCTATCTCGAGTGCGTGTCCCCAAAACGACAATGGTAGTGAACTTCGACTCATCATTGATCGTACCATCTCAAGCAGTGTACGATTCCTCCTTTCTGATACACCATTCATCTGAGGTGTATAGGGAGGTGTGAGTTATGAAACAATCCCACATTCCTTCAAATGATCGTCGAATTCCTGACTCAGATATTCGCCACCTCGATCCGACCGAAGCGACTTTATCTTCTTGTCCAGCTGGTTTTGTACCTCATTCTGAAACTGTTTGAACTTATCAAAACTTTCAGATTTAAGTCTCATGAGGTACACATAACCGAACCTACTAAATTCATCAGTAAAGGTTATGAAATACCGGTATCCTCCTCTGGCTTCTGGAGTAAAGGGTCCGCACACATCTGTGTGTATAATCCCTAATAGCTCGCTGGCCCTTTCATTCTCACTGTTGAAAGGCTGCTTTGTCATTTTACCAGACAAACAAGATTCACAAACATCATATGACTCCAAGTCAAATGGTTCTAGAATTCTGTCATCTCGGAGCTTCTCTATGCGTTTCTCGTTTATGTGTCCTAGACGACAATGCCAGAGGTAAGTTTGATTCAAGTTACTCTTGGATCTCTTACTTATATGATAGATGTCATTGTTATCTAGATTTAGCGTATATAGACCATTTTCTGGAGTAGCTTTAAAATAGAAAACATCTTTTTTGAAACAAGAAATAGACTTTTCATTTAAGATATAAGCAAATCCATAGTCTATAAGCAAATCAAACGAGATAACATTTTTAATTAGTCTTGGAACATAATATCAAGGTTCTAGTTCTAAGACCATGCCCGAGGGCAAACTAAGACAATATGTCCCTACAGCTTCAGCACCAACCATGGAGCCTTCGCCTACCCGCAGGTCCATATCTCCTTGTCTCAGCTTCTTACTTCTCTTGAATCCCTGCAAATGATTGCATATGTGATGACCACATCCGGTATCCAATACCCATGATTCATAAGAAGTAATAAGAAAATCTATCATAAAGATACCTAACTCATTGGGCGAACCAATGTCCAGCTGATCTATGTCGAGTGAGTGCTCGCATGAATCCTTGCTAGCACAGTCTGGGCAACAAATTTCTCCAAGTTCTTCCAGCCAGTCATCCTCCTGCATAGGGTCCACAACTTGTGACTCTAGCTGCTTTGGGTTCAACTCGTCGCTAATGCACATGAGGATTTCGTGCAACCCTGCGACAGTCATCTCAAAATCACCGAGGACATACATTACTCTTTTCTGGTAGTAGTCCGACAAGGAACCGAACAAGAGCATAACTAGCTCATGTGGTTTTGATTTTGACCCCAAGCTCTCATAGAAATCCAAAAGCCTTCTCATATTAATGAGATGATTGCTAATAGGCTGACTTTCTTTCATCTTGGCTGAAAGGATTTCCCTCATCAGTAGCATACGACATATCCGTTCACTAAACTTGAACTTCTGCTCCAATCCTTGAACAACCTCATAAGACGACTTCTCATGGAGATCATCCGTAAACTTGGATGATGCTGTGAGAATGAGAATTGACATGACGTCATACTCGTCATCCAGATACTGATAGTAAGTGTCATACTCACTATCCTGGGCATCTACTCCTGGTCGTTCTAGAGGCAATGTCTCAATGATGTGAAGCTTTCCCTGTGCATCCAAGACATTTTTCAGATGCATCTTCCAAACAGCAAAGTTTGGACCTGAAAGTTTCCACTTGCTAGTGATGAGACTTAGAGACTCTCTTGGTGAATAAAACGGAATAACAGATATAATAGACATCTACAGAAAAAGAAAAAGATAAAACCGATTAGGGGTGTTCAAAAAAACCGAGTAACCGAGAAACCGACCTGCCCCGCGTGAACCGAAACCGAAAAAACCGATACCCGTAAAACCCGTGACCCGTAAAACCCGCTAATTCTTCCATTGTTTATTGTTTTATTATGAATCTAAACTTGTTGAAAACAGCAAATATATAAAAATTCAATTTTAGGGTACCCGTGACCCGAACCGTGGATACCCGCCTCCCTTCGGGTACCCGCTGCTTGCGGTTCGGTTTCAGTTTTTGATATTAGATACCCGCCCCGCAGTTGCGGGTTACAAAAAATCCACTACCCGCCCCGCCCCGCCCCGCCCCGTGAACACCCCTAAAACCGATTCAGTATTGATTATATCTTCTAATAATTATTACCTTTTAACAAAAATTATTAGACTAGGATCCATATTTCACATTTCCCGATGCAAGGTTTGGGCACTTCCCACCGGGACAATGCTATTTCTGGTAGGTAAGAACTATACCAATCGTATCCTAACTGGACACGACTCCTAGATCCACGGGACATCGGTTATAGGAACCGTGCATGTTTAGTCCCTCTAGTGCATTTTGGGCCGGGACTCCCGATTATCACCAAAATAGATCGCACCACCTAAGACAGCATGAATTCTGGCCGGGACTCCCGATTATCGCAGAATCTTTCATGCCCTCTCTCGCAATGGTTTGAACCCGGATGCCCAAGGTTTGGGCACTTCCGACACCCGAGTACCGTTTAACAGTCGAGGTGTACCATTAGGTGGGTAGCACACTGATCTAAGATTTTTCTAAAAAGGATTTTCCAAGTTTTTTAACGAAAAAAAACTTTAATGCCAGTTTTCTTTTAAACATCTGTTTCAATAATTAACTATTATTAAAACCCTTGTTTTATTTCATCGTGTTAATCACAACCACGCATATATAATATGTAAAGAAATAAAACAACCACAAACAACTATGCCTTAGCCTTGCCCTTTTCTAATGTCGGTTTCGTGAGCCACACGAAAAACACGACGGTCAAAACCTAAGTGGAAAACAACACACATGGCATGGCATTCTGAAGCTCCCACTGGCTCCAACATCCAATCCTGCTTCCTGCTCCTTGGTTCTTGAATCAGCTTCAGATTTATTCTGATAATGCTATTCTATTCTATTATCTAAAACTAGAAATAATAAAAAATTACAAGATAATCAAAGGCACGCAAGCCCGCTAATTCTAGTACTTTTACAAAAAAGAATAAGGGTTGTAAGTGGCACGCAGACCTCCCCACACCATAGAATAATAAAACCAATCACAACCACAAGTGTAGAAAAGTAAACAATCCACAAGGTCTAAAAAGAGGGCTCGGCTATGGCATCCCAAACATGTATTTAAACTAATACATACAAAATTGGTTCTTAATTATCATATCCCGACGAATTAACTTTGACTTTTAACAAACTGTTAAAAATCATTTGGTTTAAAATAATAAAAATTATTTAATTATTGTTTACACGTATAGAGTAACTAAAATAATTAATTCTAACCAATACTTGATTAAAATTAACATTTTATACATATAAGTTTTATAAAATAAAACTCATACAAAATTTTTTAGTTTTAATCCTGTTAGGTGTTACCCTAAACCCAAAAACTAAAATACACTTTTGGACCTCAAAACTAGGCCAAAACGTGAGACCGTGGGCCGACCACAAACTGGGCCGAAACCACATGGGCCACAGGCAGCAGGCCTCGGCTGGGCCGCCCCTACGCCGCCGGTTTGGACCTGGGCCGCCGACCACCTTCGCCGCCGACCAACCTGGTGGCTGCGACTGGCTGGTCAACGCCGTCGCCGGCCACGGTGGTGAAACCGCCGCCGGCCACCACCCTTTACGCAAACAACAATAATAATAATAAATAATAATAATATTTAAAATTTAAACCTTAAACCTTATCCTTTTATCATAACTAATTCTTGTTATCCATTTAAAAATCTAAACTTGATTTTTAAAATACTTGGATAAACAAAAAGAAAAAGTTAAAACTTGATAAAAGAAAAAACTATTCATCATTATAAAAAAAATCCTACCTAGTTCCCTATGAGGTTAGAAGTGGCTCTGATACCACTGAAGGGTTTTGTAGGGTATAAAAACATATTATCAATCATGCACAGCGGAAATCAAAACCCCCTCCAGTGATCTCATCTAGCTCATACAGGAACTAAAAAGAGAAGAGGGTTAGAAAGTTATACCTTTAGGAATTAAAAACTTTTCTTTAACCTCTAGACTGCTGCAGGCTATCCACCGCTACTGCACCGCCTCGAACAGGCTGCTAGGCCGCCTAAGGATTAAACCTCGGATCAATCCGTAACCCGTGTGTGTGTGAACCCTTGCGCCGCCGTCGACCACAGCCCTTGCGGCCTTGCGCCGCCGTCGACCACTACCCTGCGGCCTTGCGTCGCCGTCGACCTCGAAGAGAGAGAGAGAGGGTCGGCGGAGAGTTAGAGAGAGAGAGAGCTAGGGTTTTTTCCTTTTTGCTTGTAATTTGACTTATGTGATTAATTAGGCTTAATTAGGTTTATATATAATAAACCCTTCTTAGGCCAAACCCGTTTAATTAAAGCCCAGCTTTAATTAAAGCCCAGCTTTAATTAAACAATTAACCACTTACACAAAATACCCCTTAACCTTTCTAGTTAATTAATAACTATTAATTAACTGGTCCCGTTAATATTTAAACTAAATATTAACATCTCTCTTTTAAATAATAATTAACTATTATTATTTTTCTCTTTCTCGATAATTAATTAAACTAATTAATTATTTCTTTTTCACACAAAAAAGGTTATAATCCAAAAGGTTCTAATTAGGTGTGCAGCGGTGTGATCCTTTAGTGTCACATAGTATTGGACACGATGATACATGTTATCTATCTCTGCACATAATCTAACATTGCTTAGGACCCATCGAACCAATTTTTCAAGAAAAATACCTAAGGGTCAAAGTACAAGTGTGCCTATCGAATAAAGCCTATCGAACCAAATTTTGCTAAGTCATGTGCACCACTGGTCTATCGACAGTCCTCTATCGATCGGATTCTATCGCACGAATCCTATCGAACCAATCCATGCAAAAAAATTTCTAAGTTGGTGTGCATAAGTAGTGTATCAACCACTTCCTATCGCACGGATTCTATCGCATGAATCCTATCGCACCAATTCCTGAAATTTCACTAACGGTTGTGAGTGAAAGTAGGTTCTATCGACCGAATGTTTTACATGTGATAGAAGGTTCTATCGACCGCGTTCTTACCGTGGTTGGTCCAATACGAAGCTGACACGTCGTCCTACACTATTTAACCATCCTATCCCCCATCCCCCATCAGATCAGTTCATCCTTTTCAAATTCAAAATTTCAAACAACTTTCTCTCATTTTTTTACTTGATTGCTTGATTCATCTCGTTACTCTGCCAAAATATATACTTTTAGGCTCAAAACACTCGTAATTACATAGGTAACAACATTCACGGATTATATTATTTAAAAAATGAGTTTATCTGATGTTTTAAAGGGCTGGAAGTATCGAACTCGAGGGGTTTTTCTGAACATAGAATGGACTTTTGACCAACTAAATGATCTTTTTTGGTTAAACTTAGTTTGCGATGGGGCTTAGGATCACATGGGGAACACTAATATGCAAAAATATTTCAAAAATCTCAAAAAGTGTTCTTCGTGTTCTTGGGGTGTGTGAACTTACACTTAAAACTCATGTTTTGGTTCAAAAAGGGGTGTTATGATGATTTTTTACTAAACTTCAGTATTACAAAGTTGTTTGTTTACCTCTAATTGATATGTTACAAGTGTCAAAACAACTTTTGTATATGTTAAATCATCATGTACACAATGAGAGTTTTTTAGTGTTAGGGATTTTCAAACCAAAACTTAAAATTTTCAAAGTTGATCAACTCTGGTCAAGTTAGACTCATTCCTTCTGTTTGATCTAAGTTTACCCACAATTCAAAGGTATTCATGTGTGTATGGGTTATTGTTGCCTATCTCAATATCCTAAACTTAACTGGTTTACTTAATGTGCAGATATTATGGCTCAAGTTGAATAAAACCCCGACGATCTGAATTTCTGTCAGTTAACACCTATGAAATTAACCACTATATTGACCTTACCACATTCAAAAACTGTACCTTTCCAATAATCACTGAAATACTCAAAGTCCACCCTCTGAATCATGTCTTAACATGCAACCCAGTGACCTCCGGCACTCATGTACCTGAGCTATATGCCCAACAGTTCTGGAAGACTTGCACCATTCAAACTAGCAGGAGGGGAAATCTCTCAATCAGGGCAGAGATAGATGATTTTGTAGTTTTCGTTCCCATCAACACACTCAGGACAATCCTCAGTCTTCCCATAGCTGATAGCAGGCCTCCTGTCACTGACTTTGATGAAATACCAAATGAGGCTTCTTGCTTGGTATCTATCCAAGCAATAGGATATGATGGGCCACTAGAGAAGAAGGCCCAGTTCAATCGCACCAACTTGCATCCCATGTATAACATTCTGATGACGGTGTTGCAAAAATGTCTTACTCTGAAGCATACTGGATATGAGTTCCTGACAGAGAATCAAATGAAAATCTTTTTGGTGGTAGCAACCCATCTGCATGTGGACTATGCATGTCTGATCTTCCATGACATGAAGGCAACCATTCTGAAAAAGAACAACCAAAGGAAGACAGACGCTCATTTTCTGTCATACCACCGGTTTATTCCCATGATCATCCAATATTTGATAGATCAAAAGGCTGACATCCCTCGCCGGGCAGGTCTACATTCTATAACTCCTAAACTCTTTAATTTTGTTAAACCTGCTGTTCTGGCTAACTTACCTGAACCTTAACCACTTCCTATGTCGCTTTAGAGCTTTGTGAGCAAAATGAAATAGTTGTGAGCTATAGGACGAGTTTAGGTGAACCTTCCATGGTTGAGCCAGAGCCGGCCATACCTACCCAGGAAGGAGTAGTTCCTGGTGAGAATGTAGAGATTAGGGCTCAGCCATCTGCGGGAGATGCTGAAAGGGAAGTAGAGAGAGAAAATGTTGATGAGAGGGGTGGTGAAAAAGGTGAGGAAGATGAGAATAGAGAGGGAGGGGATGCATATGATCCTGCCACCGTTTAATCTGTCATTAAATCCCTTTCCCATACCACCAAAAGTAAATCCATTCTTGAAGAACTTGGTCTTGACGGTTCTGAGTCAACCAATTATGAGTCATCCAGTGATGAGTCTTCCTCTCAACCAGGTGGTGACCCTTTATTCAACCATATTCAATCACCTTTGGGTACCCCTGATGATCAAATAGAACAACCTGCAGACAGCACCCCTTCATTCATGAAACTCACTAACCCTCAAACTACATCTCCGGACTTGGCCCAAACTGCACAAACTGCTCATGTACTTCCTCAACCCAATGGCCTTGTCCTTGTTCTTAACCAACCTCCACAACCTGCTGTAGTCCCAGTAGTAGCTCAAGCTACCGTTGCACCAGAACATGATTTCTCAGTTGAGACTACATCTGTCACCCCTGACTCTTTACTTTCACCAAATCGTTATGCTGGGTTTGGCCAAGGTAGTGGAGAAGAAGAAGATAGTTTTGTGATTAGGAGTGACAGTGAGAATGAGGGAGTGAGAAAAGAAAAAGAGAGTCTTGAGGGACCCCCAGCCCAAGAAAGCCAGGAAGCCACATCTGCTACTAGACTTGACATTGTTGGGTCTAGTATTGAACAAGTCAAGGTCATCCCACCCATGCAAGTTGAAACCCCTCCTAGCCACTTAGGTGCTTCTCAACAGGCATCTACTTTAATGCACAGTTCTATCGCACGTATGCTAGTGGCCTCTCATTCGGAGACGACTGGTATTGAAACATGAGACTGCCTCCCTCGTCCTCAACCACTATGCACTTTGACATGCCGCAGATTTCGGCATATCTTTCACATAGATCCGACACTATCACATAATTGGCTCAGGCCTATGGTCTGACGCCGGGAACTTCCATAGGTGGTACTACTTTCAGTGCCATGCAAGGATTGGAAGGAAATCCTGCTGGAGTCAACATCCCTACAGCTCCAGTAGGTGGTTCTGCCTTCATGGCTGGAACCATAACCGGTAATCTTAATGTTACCGGGTTTGTTACACGTGCAAAACTTCATGATACAATTCAACAAGCCGTAGCCCCTCTTCAACAATAACTCACTTATACGAATCAAAAATTAGATCGTATAGAAGCACTTCTTGCTGGAAGAACTCAAGCCCCTCAACCACCGCACCAATCTGATCCTTCCAGCATGTCTGTAGATGCACTAAAGAGCCTTCTCTATGTAAAGCTTCTCGAACAAAGACCCGAATCTGCTCATGACCAAGATCTACTTACAACTCTTCGCAACGAACAAAGGCCTCCGGGTATACCTTCGGCAGAATTTCAAGAATTCCAAGATGATGTTGTCAACAAGATTGATGGGGTAACAAGAGGCTTTTACACTACAATGGAAAAGATAGTTGACAGACTCAAGGTTGTGGAAGAGTCTTGCAAAGTTCAAGCAGGGAGCAGTACGAGGAGACGGGATGATCAAGATCCTGATGATCATCCCGAGGGGGAGAAAAGAAGAATATACCTATCCACTCCCTCTACGGCTGTAACTATACCTTTCACACGGTTATGTTCATTATTACCATCATCTGCAGGTACAATTTCCGCAGGTTCTGGCAGTCAACAGCAACAAAAACAACAAAGTGCACAACAAACGGCTGATGAAGTTTATGAACAACAACAAAATGCAAATGCTAACAAGAAAATCGTACTTTATATCCCACAACATGAATTAGAACCGAGGCCAATTGATCTTGAAGAAGGGGAGATACAACAGAAACATTCCCATGCTGAAACTGAATTTGTTGATTTAAGTGCAGAATCTGAAGATGAAATGGATTTATATGAAAATCTGCACAACTCACCAACAAGGCATGAGGAAGAAAGTGATATTGCTCGAGAGGGGATGTTTGCAGACTTTGAAATGGAACAAGATGAGGAAGATTAACCAGAGGATGAAACAGATGACCAAGAACTCATAAACCTCTTTAAAAACATTGATGATTATGTTGAGATTGCTACACGTCCGGACTCCCCTTGAATGGTCTTCAACTTTGATACTACTATTGATGAAAGAGCAATTCCAGCAAGAAAACGAGAATATGCTGCTATCTTAAGAAAAGAAGCTAGAAGGAGACTAGCCAACAAGAAAACATTTGACGTGTCTTGGGTTCTTAGGGGAGTAACAACAGAGGTTCATGAACATTTTCCTCCTTCTCGTGGTCAATTTCAAATTTTTGCAGTTGACATCATTCAACAAAACCAACAAGAAAAGGTTGTAGCAAAAGCAAGACAAGAATCAGAATGGCCACTGCCACCGAATATTGTAATTCAACCATCTCCTCCAGTGTACTCAGGTGATAAAGGGCTAGAAAAAAATAACATGTTCACCAAGAAGTCCAGCCTGCAGCCCATCTGGAGGAACTACTTTGTTAATGCTGCCGGTCTTGAACACAGAATTCCCAGTATCGTCAGCAGCGAAGTAGTTGAGCTCACACTACCAGAGTTGCGGGGTTTAGATGACAAACAAAGAAGAAGATACGATCATATACTGAGAAAAGTCGTCATGTCAGACTATCCAATAGTCAAAATACTGAATGTGGTTACATGGACTACCTTTCATATAAGTATGTAATATATGAAGTTCAGAGAGACCACGGTCAAAAGATACAACTTAATGAAGCTGATCAGAGATTTGTAAAAGTTCATGACATTGCATTCCTGTATGAAACACTATCTACAAAGCAAGGGAAGTCACCACACGAACAGTTTGGCAGATCTCAACTAACGAAATACAGGAGAAATCAGATAGAATTTGTTGAGGATCACGACTTGCAACATGGAGCAGAAAGCAACCATCTCAAAGTCAATCTTCTCAAGCCGAACCAAAGTCATCCTGACTTAGAACAACTAGAAGAACTGACTGTTGTCTATGATAGACATCCTAACTACAAGGGTGATCGAGGTGTCGTTTATAGAAACTCAGAAAAGGAAAAGATCTTCATATGACTAGATGATCTCATGTCTTATTCAGACGGTACCTTGAAGATTCTGCATTACAAACTCCATGAAAAGGTGTGGGAAGCTCGCAACATCATTCCAGAAGCTGAACAACAGCAAATATATAGAGCCATAGAAAAGATGAAAAATACACTGGAGAGCATAAAGCAAATCAGAAAATGGCAAGTGGCATTTGGCATTCGCAACAAGTCCATACATGATGCTTAATTTTTATTTTTTGTTGTGAATCATTGCACACCTCACTTAGGAGGAAATTGTAAGAATTATAAAGTGAAAGTGCAATATGTAAATCTTGTAAACTTAGGCAAAGCCTATTTAAGGCTTTGCTTCTTCTGATGAAACTAAGCTTTGCACCATATTGTGTTTACACCTTCAAGTGTGTGTTTTCTTATGCTCTCGGTTCTCTCTCTCTAACCCCGAACTTACACACTAACAATCACACACACGCATTGCTTCATCCGTGTATAACGGGACCATCAGATTCCCCCACACTTTCCATCCATGAATTCCACTTACAAAATGAACGGCTGAGATTGAGTTTCCCATTCTCATTTAATTTCTTATTCTCATTTGAACCGTTGTTAGTGCGAGAACCGCGAGAACCAATCTCAGCCGTTCCTTGGATATGGGAAGTATCATGGATGGAGAGCGTGGAGGGATAGGGTGTGGCAGGGTGCATGTGAGAAATTCATGGGTGGGCAATGACATTGAAGGAGGGGAAATTGGACGGCTTAGATTGGTTCTCGCGCTAACAACGGTTCTCGCATGAACTTTTGTCTATATATATATATATATATATATATATATATATATATATATATATATATATATATATATATATATATATATATATATATATATATATATCTATGGCATAATACAACATCGTATAAGTCAACTAAGCATTTATATATGGTTTTCTTTTTAAGAAGAGAGATGGTTCTTTTATATATAAAATTGATTTATATATGGAAAAAACAATATCTTTGAAGATGTTACAAGTTACTAAAGTATAGGTTTTCATGATAAATCAATTTAACAAGTGAAAATATCATTTTTCCTTTTAAAAAAGTGTATACGTAACTATATTTGTATACATACGCATGCATAATCATAATCAATAATCTTCATCTTAAAATGATTCGACTCAGTCTTTTAGGATACTAAGGACACTACAAAAAAAAAGACCATTTGCGGCGACAAATGTCGCCGCTAAACCTCAAAATAGCGTCGCTAAAACCTATTTGCGGCGACATGGCGTCGCAAAAAGGACGCCGCAAATAGTTCGTCCCAAATACTTTTTTGCGACGTCAATTTTTAATTTTTGCGACGACATTCAACGGGACCACCTTCTGCCACGTGGACGATTTTTTGCGGCGACATATGTTTTTTTTGCGGCGACACATATAATTTAAAAATAAATTAAAATAAAACCTTTTTGCGACTACATTTGATTGTTTTGCGGCGACATGTAATTTTATATATTAAATAAATAATTTCTTTTTTGCGAGCTATTTGCGGCGACAATTGCACTTTTTGCGACGACAGATGTCGCCGCAAAAAGTCAAAACTAAATCCAGCAGCTTTTGCTGCATTTTGCGTTTTTCACACGTTTTTAACCGGGCAATATTCAGAAAAACTGCTGTTCGGACATATAACTCAATTTTGCGGTGACGTCCAATGTTTTAGGTGTGAAAATGTCCCGCCATGGTTTTCGGGGGGGAAAATTGGTGGGAATAGCCTTTACGTCGCCGCAAAAAGACTTTTTGCGGCGACAACTGCTTTTCAGATGGTTGTGGGCCCAATTTTTGTCGTTTAGCGGGGTATTAGCGGCGACATATGTCGCCGCAAAAAACTTATGTCGCAAAAACTGTTTTTTCTTGTAGTGGGAGTGTTTGTTTTAGTTTTTCAAGTATTTATTTTCTAGGCTTATTAAATATGGCATCTGTTTTATTATAAGTCACAATAAGCCCATAAATAAAAAATTAGACGAAAAACTAATATATTAAAAATAAGTAAAAAAATAAGATATTAATTAACTAAGATAAACATCTTGCTAAAATAAATCGAATATGAGTCGTTGAAATCACAATCAAACAAAATTAACTGAGATGAAAAAGGCGAGGTATATATGGTAAACATTATGACTAGTTATTCCTTTTATTTAATAAAACCCCAAATGTTTAGCAACATGAAATCATACAAATGTAGAATCATCAATGATCATTAGAATCTCGGAGTTGGCAGAACCTTTAAAGATGACTTCTTATGAAGCGTAATGCCACATGTCTCATTCATGTCCAAATCTACGTTGTCTTTATTTTCCAACGAAAAATTGAAGTTGTATACGATATTTGCTACTGCAAGTTCCATGATAATCATGCTAAATTGAATACCAGGACATCCTCTCCTTCCAGCACCAAATGGTAACAAATTGAAATTAAGCCCTTTATAGTCTATGGGATTATTTAAAAACCTTTCTGGTTTGAACTCATTTGGTTCTACCCATTCAGCGGGATCTCTTGCAATTGCCCAGGCATTGATGATAACTTGGGTGCCACATGGAATATCATAACCCTTTAATTTGACATCTTGTCTTGATATTCGGGGAAGAAGAAGTGGGAGTGGAGGATACAATCGTAATGATTCTTTTATGACAGCTTTAAGGTACTCCATTTTCTCTAAATCTTCTTCATTGATCATCGATTTTCCTTGAGCTATTTCTGTAACTTCTTCTTGCAACCTTTTCATTATTCTTGGGTGTCTTATTAGTTCGCTAAGGGTCCACTCTAAACTCGTAGATGTAGTTTCAGTTCCGGCAACAAACATATCCTGTGAAAAAAAGAACCTTGGATGTGTGAAATTGATTTTTCATCATGTCTCTATATATGACTAAATGCAAATTTTTATATTTTCTATTTTGATCTTCACGATGCAACTTCCAAATCAATGCACAAGTTTAACTTTTTTTTGTAAGTTACAAAATTTACCCTTCAGATATAAAAATTCAATATATGAAGCTACATTTTAAAAATATCTTCATTAAAAGCTATATTAAAATAAAAGGTAAATTGTATTAACACAAAATAATTTGTATTAGTTATCATTATATGTAACCAATTTTTTTTTAAAAAAGCAATAATACTTTTGTATGCAACATGTACACAATGAGAATTATAGTAAAGTTTATTGTATACAACTTTAACTACCCTGAACAAACTTGTTTACATACAATGTAAAAAATATTTATGAAAGTTGATTGCATTATTTAAAAAAATGATAGTTACATACAATAATAACTAAAAAAAATTAATTATATTGTTATGCAATTTGTCCTTACATATATACATACTATAATATATCATGTTTTTTAATGCAACTACAAAGTCATAATGAGGTGCGGTGGTGCATAAGGAAACATTGTACATTAAAATAAGTCAGTTAATCTGTATACAATAGTTTTTAGCTATACATCATACGCTATAAGCAGTTAATTAATACACATGATATAAATTGAAGATGCATAAATTATTGTTTATAATCAATTTTATTGTGTAATTATCACTAAGGACTTATATATGCTTTTCTTGTAGAAGCGTATATGTATCTACGTAAATAGATATTTACTAGGTGAGCATAAATAATGATAATTGATGGTTTATTTATCTCACATGTTGCGATTGGGAAAAAAGAATAAAAATCAATAAATTATTAAAATCAATATTTAAACACAAATATATAAGATAAATAAAAAGAAAATTAAAGATTTGAGATTGAAATCGAGGTATACTTTTATTTCATAAAAATTTTGTACATTCAAGCCAACTTTTTTGTATTTCTGTATTTACTAGTCATAAATAAATTAGCATGATAGTTCTGGCTGTTCAGCGTATGCACATAAAATGAGAGGTGAATGTAATTTGTATTTTTTAATGGGAAAAAGAAGAAAGAGGTGAGCTAGATTCGAACGCTGGTCACCAGGGTGTAAAAATGACCCGCTTAACATTTCATATGCCAAAGGCAGACCTACTAAGGGTTGGTGGGGTATAGACCGCCGGTCAATTCTGTACACGTAGTGGAAAATTCTAACTTTTTTTAGTTAGTGTTACCTGTCAAATTCTTGTGTTATCACTGAATATTTTGATGCCACCAAGACATAATGAAAAAGTGAAAAAACATTATTCAATGATTTATTAAAATGATTTAGTTTGCGTTAAAATAATAAAACAACAACTAAAACTTCGTTAACCCGATCCGACTACAACACTCAATATATGAAGAATCCAAATCCGTTCTTTCAGAAAAAATGTTTTCTTTTAATCCTATATAATCGTTCCCTATAAAAAGCTAGGGAAAAATTGAACACTTGACGATTTCCCATTTCCATTTTGAAATAGTTTTTAATTCTTTTTCAAATTCAACCCAAATGTATGATTCGACGGTCAAAGCTTAAGCATGTAACTTTTAGTTAACATAATTTAAGAGCATATATTTAATTATGGTAATAAAAAACGGGTTGAAAATTTTCACCAATATCGAATAAAAACTTGAGACAAATAAAATACACGGCGTTATTTGAAAACGTCATATATACCAAGATGAAATTAATCTTTAACGGTGTCATCTTGCTAGCTCGTATATATTAATGAAATTAATCATTATAAAAATACTTAAGCATCATAAGAAAGAAAAAAAAGTATACTTGAGGATAAGATGAGAAATAATACCAAGATTACACCTTTAATGCTCTCACTTTGAAGAGTAAAACCAGTTGTGTTTTCTCTTTGAACATCTAGTAAAATGTCAACCAAGTCTTCAGTATCATCACCATTATCGGACTTAAAGCACGCCTCTTTTTTCTTATCTACATGCTCCTTAATAACACCTTCAAGAAACTTGTCAAATTCTTTAGCCACTCTTTTTGCCCTTCCATTCAAACCTCTCACTTGATCTACCCACCACAACCATGGAATATAACTACCCAGACTAAACGAATCAAACAACCCGACAAACTGATTCAATAACTCTACGAGCTTCGACACTTCATCAAATGTTTTCCCAAGGGCCACCTTACTAGTTATGTTATTTGAAAGTGAAGAAAGTATTGTAGCCATATCAACCAAACAACCATGATTTTCTCCAAGCATTTTAATCATAAGACTTACCTGTTTCTCCCTCACTTCTCGGAATGATTTAACTCGTGTATTACTTAGAAGATGAACTACAGCAACACTCTTCAATTGCCTCCAATATTCCCCATAAGTAGAAAAAACAATGTCCCTTGCACCATATGTGAGTATGTTAGGGATTGGTAAACTAGGCCTATCAACAAATGATAGATCTTGAGTTTTCGCTATCTCTTGGGCTACTTCGGAAGAGGATGCTACAAGCATAGGTACACTACCAAAGTGAAGTAGCATAATTGGACCATGTTTTTGGGATAAAGCATGAAGAGAGTGATTCGAGTTTGATTGTAGTTGGTGAAGATTTCCGATGATTGGAAGTTTTCGTGGAGATGGTGGTGTGTTTTTCTTGGTTTTTGGTCGAAATGAAATCCATATAATTTGAATAAAGATCGGGATGACGAATAAAAACACATAAAAGAGAGAAGCATGTAAAATTGAAGAAATTGTCATGATATTAATTAGCTATGATATTTGTGGTGGTACGTTTTATGAATCATGGACTAGTTCTACTTCTATATATAGAGAGATATATTGTATTCTTATAATTAGGGATCTAAGTGGTTCGATTTGGCTAGTTTTAACCTATAATCATAACCAAACTAGTAACTTCGGTGTAATATTATTTTCCAAACCAAACGAGTCATTTGTCGAGTCAAACCAATCAAGTCATACCGATGGCATTCGGTTTGAATCATTTTATCCACACACATCAACACAATTTTAATTAACTTCTCTATCCTTATATCATAAATAATATAAATCTTTTTTTTCTTATTTTAATGTCTTTTATATTTTTATTTAAAATAATAAAATAGTTTATGCAAATAAAACAAAATAAAAAAACAGATATGTTGCTGGAGAAAATATTTTTGTCACATTGAATCGCGTGAATAACTTATCATTATATTCTTGAAAACAATATTTACAAAACAGTTCTTATTCGTCGCTGCAGCATTACGTAGGTATAATGCTAGTATATATAAAAGACTAATATGTATCATTTTAAATATGGTTTTAGTTTCAAAAAGTGTATTAAATTTGTCACTTTTTGCTATTGTGTATACCTATCTTTCAAAACTACCATTTAATATATCCAAGTCTCAAAAACAACTATTTAGCGCATAGGTTACATGTGATGTGACAAATGTCATGGGTGATGTCACAAAGGTCATTGCTGACATGGATTTTCTCTATTAACATTAAATAATAATAAAAAAACAAATTGTCAACTTCAAGATCTGATTCCAGATTAATGCGATACAGCATGGTTCCATATTTCAATATTTGATTCATGTGTCCAAATTTTAGTTCATCGACTTCAAGATTTGGTTCCAGATTATCAACTTCAATATCCTTCGTTGATTCTTCATCTTCTGATTTGGGGTTTGTTGTGTTGCTTCATCTTCATCTTCTGTTCATATCGATTTAGGGTTACCAATGAAAGTACATATCTGGATTACGAAGGCACAAAGGTGATTACAGTTTCATCTTCATTGGCGATGTAAGGGGTTTCGATCTATTATTTTTCGATCTGTGATGTGAGGGGTTTCATCTTCATCTGCGATGTAAAGGCACGAAGGCGATTTAGGGGTTTCGATCTAGGTTTCGATGTGGGTTATATACAATACGATCTGTTAGGACTTAGGATTCGAACCCAAATGTGAGGGGTTTTGATCTGGGTTTCGATTAGGAAGTAAAAACCTGAACTCTTTTCTCCATTCGAAGGTACAGATCGGCGACCACCACCACCACCGTCCACATCGATTAGGGCATCTTCACCAGACCGTAAACCATCTACTTCATTTACATCGATTAGGACATCTTCATCAGGTCGCAATCAGATCTAACTTCAAAGGTTAGTTTCAACAGATCTTACTTCAACAGAGTACTTGTGAAACAATTTCATATGTTATTACGATTGTAGGGTTTCGATTTAGGGGTTTCATACGAAGATTGGTTCTGATTTTGGTTCAAGATCTGTATGTTTGTGTTTTGATTTCATATGTTCTTCTTTATTCATCGATTTCAAGATCTGGGAGTTTCATCAATTGAAGGTTTTTGTTTAGAGTTTTAGATTTGATTATTCAAGATCTGGGGTTTCATCGATTTCATGAGTTTACGGTTATGAATATACTTCCGGTTCTTGTTCTAGTATGAATGTTCAAAAGAATGAAAGATGTTTTATTTTTTTATTTGTGTATAGAGTTAATTGTGTATGATGTATTTTTTAGATGTTCTTCTCGAAACTTGAAGATAGTCATATGAATGTTCTTCATGGATGTTCTTCATATGTTAAAAATATGATAATGAAAATTAATTGATAATATAGAAATTAGAAGTTGTTGTGGAAATAATAAATAAATAAAAAATAAAAAAATTACTGGTTATCTGGACAGAAGGCAACATAGTGTATTATTTGATAGTTTTACAAAGTTGAG
The DNA here is from genome assembly GCA_947179395.2 of Pulicaria dysenterica. Classification (NCBI taxonomy): domain Eukaryota; kingdom Viridiplantae; phylum Streptophyta; class Magnoliopsida; order Asterales; family Asteraceae; genus Pulicaria; species Pulicaria dysenterica. Next base: position 59,464,841 of record OX359292.1, on the reverse strand, counting down.
TATATTAAATGGTAGTTTTAAAAATTGGGTATACACAATAACAAAAAGTGAAAAGTTTAATAATTTTTTTGATACTAAACCAAACTATCTCAGCCTTTATTTAATAAAAATTAACATCATTTTTTAAGTAAACAACTTTAATTATTCATTTAATCAAAATTAGAACTTATTTTAATTTTAAATAGCAGCTTATTTTCCATACCTAAATAAAACTTTCAGTCAAATATTTTATTTTCGAAAATCAACGGAAAGTGATCGAACTTCATTACGTCAACGATATATACCTAATTACTAACATTTGTTCGATTTTTCCAAATAATAACGTTATCGTTATTCTTTTCTTAATGTTTGGTAGAAATTTTGTGCATTTGACGTGCAGCGTCTATATTATTTTATTTTCTTAAAAGTAAAAGATTATTATATTTTTTATAACAAAGAATAATCAACAGAGTACAACCAAAGGGGCAAAGACAAATCGTAAAGGACCCCAAGTAAGTAACTCGTCTTTATATTTCTTCTCTTATTTTATTTTTTATCTTTTAATTAGATGTATCGTAAATATTATCTATTTTAGACTTTAAAAAAATTATTTAACGTTGCAATTAAATATTTTGTTTATGTTATAACCTTGATACTGATCGGCTAACTTCACTTCTTTGACATTTAAAGTAGTTGTAGACACGAAAATTATATCAATAAAAATAAGTTTAAAACACAATTTATTCATTTATTTTACATTAAGTATCATATAATACAAATTTAAATATTTTAGATCGAGAATCTTCTAAACTTTCGTTTAAGAGTTTCGGGAGAGTGTTTGGATGTGTTAGGTTAAAGTGGAGTTAGAACCAGGTTAAAGTTGAAAAAACTCAACTAGAACTATACTTTTGAGAAGGGGAAGTGTCAGGATCGAATCGAATACAAATTAACAATCCAAGATTTAAACAACTAGTTTGCGGAAACAACTAATCGAATTATCAAGAACAATGATTATCGAATGCGAATAATAGCCATAAGCCCCAATATATTAATTCATGAAAAATCAATACACGTACAACTCTATCTCAGTTGTAAGGGTTGTTCACCTTGAGGCTCGATTACTTTTTACATCAACGCTTAACATCTATTTATACTAACAGATAACACAAAGTTTAGCTATGGATAGACACAAAGTTTATCTTCTCATAGCTATCACTCCGGAATATTTCAAAATAGAATTTATCACTAAAATTACGTGAATACAAAACAAACTTGAACCATCATCCTTATCCCATCCTTGAAGATCGCTGCCTGCACTAACTAAGCCAACCTGTACAAACCGTGAGCACCTGCACTAACACCAACACCTGTATTAACCATCAACCTGTATTAACTAGCAAGCAATATTAATCCCCCTAAACTTATTGCCGAACAGCACTAAGTTTTAAAGGTTCAATTGTTCAGGATGCTTCCAAAACCTCAGTGCTTCTTGCTCTTCTCCTTCTCTTTCTTTCTTTCATACATCTCCACCATCCACCGAATCTCTCTCAACAGATTCCTTGCAATTGCAGTATTAGCTCTAGTTATCAAATTTACTTGCAACATGGTTTTCACAGTCATATAAGAATGCTTGTAAATTTTATCAACCAAGTAAAATTCTCTCAATCCACCTCTTCTTGCTAACACATACACCCCATTCTGTGGGTACAACTCCCAACGTATCACTTCATTATTCCCACCTTTAAGTATGTGCTGCATGCTGTTAGGCTCATACATCAGTATCAGATATTCCATCACAATGAACAAGGTCATTGAGAGTTCATCAGTAGCCTTGATCTCATCATACTTCTTTCTTTTTCCTACCCTATACATTTCATCCAATTCAACTCTGCCAATTTCTTTTACCATGGAACTGAAGGAGCTATAAATCTCTTCAGTATGATCTGCTCTCATTACTCTCAAATGATGTCTTGGATAAACCCTGATAACATCCCAATCAACAACTTCAGGATTCTTGACTTCCAATGGTACTGCATGAATAGGTTATTGTGGCTCACTGGGAACTAACATGCCATTTTCAATGTCATCACCTGCAGTTGCTTCATGAGAGAATTTTGGCATTTCAGTTAAGTCAATTTCCTCAACATTTTCACCAGCTTCTTTTTCCTACACTTTCTTCTTCTCAAACTTTCCATCCTTGCCCTCTACTATCTGATCCTTGACTTTCTTCTTATCTGGACTCTTCACAAATTTTGATTGATCTGACTTTTCAACAGCTTTCTTTGGGGAAGACTTTTTGATACTTTGAGATTTATCAACTTAAGACTCCTTAGGGTTCTGTCTTGTTCGTTTGGCAACTTGTTCAGCTGTACTATCACTCTTCTTCTTTTTGCCTTGAAGATCAGAACTTTGTGAAATTTTAGGAAGTGGTTTTAGAATGCTTTCAACCACACTATCATGCATTTCTTTCACTTTCCTTTCAACCTCCATCCTCTCTTCCTCACTCAGGCTTGCTACTTTCTTCTTTTCCTTCTCATACAGATCTACAAGATTGTCAAACTTCATTAGTCCCAATTGCTTTCCACTGTAACCTCTAACCTTCAAGAAGTCTGAAACCCTTCTTCTATCAAAACTGACATCAGTCTTCTTAGATTTTGCTTTCTTAATCTCTTCAGAAAGATGTACACTCTCTTCCTCCTGTATCTTCTTTGCTAATTCAACATCAGATTGAATTTGTCCTTCCATATTTTGATCCAACTCTGCAGCCAACTTCCTGGCCAATTCCTCATCTGCTTTGAGTTGTTCTTGTTTGGAAAGTTTCACAGTTTCTACAGCAACTCCTTTTCCTTTCTCCTTGAATGATTCATCCATTTCCACATATCTAGGACCATGCTTGGTAGTGATGATACCCAAGGCTTTTCCTCTTCCCTTTGATGATACACCTACTCCATCCTTTGGTTCTGCAATAGAAACTCCCTTTAACTTCTGAGAAGTTTGCGGGTTTGGATTTTTGAACACATCCTTTTCCTTTCCACTTTGATCTTTAAACTGTTGTAGAGCAGCTGCAACATCCATTTCATCCCTAGATACTTGATCTGCTTGAGGTTCATTCATTGATTCAGATTCTACAGGCATAGAACTATCAACCACATTTTCTTCTCTCTGCACACTAACCTTCTCCACTGTTTGAACATCCACAACTTCTTCTCTTTGAACATTTTCAACTATTGGTTCTTGCTCATCATCACCATCAACACCACCAATGATCTTATCTAACTCTGCTTCAAACTCCTTGGCAGTTTTAGATAGTTTTGATTTGCTTGCCACATTCACAATTTCCTCTTCCTTTCCAACGTCAGCACCAACCTTTTCAACATCCATCACTTCAACAACTTTTTCAACGTCCATCTCTTCAACACTCTGCTGTGGTAGTGATTCATTCTCCTCCTTTTTGGGAGCATCCTCCGAAGAGCTGGAGGAGAAGAGAACAAACTTTTGAGCTTGGGTATTCAATAATTTCTTGACCATGACAGTTAAGGAGGTCAATGCAGCCTATTGGGATTGAATCAAGGCACGCTGAGCCTGAAGTTCTTTCATGATAAGAGCATTTGATTCCATCAATTTCATAGATTCAGAACTATCCTCACCTTGATTGGGTGTGTGAACCACCTTCGAAGGATCATGGGATGAATGTGTTTCCATTAATACATCATGTTGCATTCTGTTCTCACCTGTATTAAGTGTGTTAACCACCATTTCAGGATCAAAGAACTGAAAAGATGAGGTTTCAGGCCTAGCCTGAACACCAGCATCCCCCACGGTTTCTTGGTACCTGGGTCCTTCTGTGTTCAATGTTTCCAAGGAAACATCAAACATCGAAGTTGCCATGGATTGGGTCTTAGAGATGTTCACAGGGTCCTGAGGTGTACTTTGTACAGGCTCAGGAATGTGAGCCCTTTCAATATGATCATCCCTCTTCTTACAGATCACCTCCTCGAGCATGGGAGACTGCTCAGTGGTTTCCCTTTGGATATTCCCTTGAAGAGAATGCTCTTCAAGAGGGTTTGCAGTTTGGGTTTTAGGACGCAGAGAGGAAGTAGCTCTCTTTGCCCTTTTTTCTCTTAAGAGAAACTAATGGTGGTTCTTGTGAAGCTGTTTGTATAGGAGCTTGTGTATGGGCTTCAGTTTGTGTAGGTGGAACAATGGGAGACTGAGGAGCATTTGAAGTAGTTGGTGTGGGTTGGGTGTCAATGGGTGTGCTCTGATATGTAGGCTGAGAGCTTGACCCCTCACCAGTTGTGTGGGATACTTCCACCATTGTAGGAAACAGTGGAGTATCAGTACCAGAAAAATGTAATCCCTTCCTACGCATGTTGGAGAAAACTTTTGGTTTGTGTGCTCTAATAGCATAAATTCTTGGTAATTTAGAAAGATTTGGAAAAGATTTAGCAAAGATGGCCTGTAAAAATCTAAGATACATCAAAAACTTGTTGGCAGAATGTTGCAAATTCCAGACCATATCATCAAAAATCATTTTCAAAAAATTAAACCGGCGACCAGTGGCTAAACATACCATAGCAGTGGCAATAGACCAACCAAATTTATGCCATGCACCTTTCTTTCGTGAAATACACTGTTGCGACATATGACATAGAAAAAGCCACTGAGGAGCAAACATACCTTTTAGGAAGGTCATGTTCCTCAAATCACCCTCATACCTCATACGAGATAAAGGTGTGAAAATTTCATTATGAAGGTAGAGTTGAAATACCTGACTCATCGTTGAGTTGAAGATGTTGATGGACTAGGGCTTCAGTAACCACTAACTCGCGTTGATCAACCCTTTACTTGATGGAGTAAACGCCATTTGTTTCTATTAACTCTGCTGAGGACCAAAATTGATGAAGATGATCGACATAGATGGTAGGTTTAACTGTTAGAGCATACTGGATGTAGGTTGTACGCAAGAATCCGACGATAGGATGAAAGTCCTCGAACTGGTTAGGTTTATTGAGATATGCGGCCATATTGTGGGTATCAACAAACTTGAGGTCACAATTTTCAGAAGATTGCGAGGATGAAGAAGATGAAGTCATGATGAAGAGAGAGCTAGAGTAGCAGAGGAAAAAGTTCGGGTTAAGAGAATGAGATATGGAAGTTTAAGAATGGGAATTTTGAGAGAAAAGGGGATGGTAGTTATGGGGCGAAGAAAAAGGAAAATTTAAAAAAAAATGCTGATCTCATCAAAAGTTCGCGAAGTTTGTTAGCCTGTATTAACTGCCTGTACTAACTGTGTGAGTGAGTTGCCCTGCACGCCTGTACTATCCTTGTACTATTCCTGCACACCTGTACTAACTAGAAAAGTGTAACATCCATTCCAGAAATTAATGCAAAAATCATTGAAAATAATCCCGAAACACACAAGTTATTTTGTCAAGAATCATCATCCAATATGGGATACCAAGAAATTGAATCGACTGACATCAAATGGTTTTGTAAACAGATCTGCAAGTTGATTGTCAGTATGGACTTTTTGAACATGAATGAGCTTCTTTTCATTGCAATCCCTTATGAAATGATATCTAATTTCAATGTGTTTTCTTTTAGAATGTTTAACAGGATTATTAACAATGCTAATGGCACTGTTGTTGTCAATGAAAATAGGAGTATTGAGGAAAGTAACACCATAATCAAGCATATGATTCTGAATCCAAAGAACTTGAGCACAACAACTTGATGCTGCTACATACTCTGCTTCTGCTGTAGAGGTTGACACTGTTGTTTGTTTCTTGCATTGCCATGAGATCAACCTGTTTCCAAGAAATTGACACCCTCCTGATGTAGACTTTCTATCCAAATTTGCACCTCCATAATCACTATCAGTGTAGGAAATTAAGTCCAGAGGAGATTCTGTTGGATACCACAAGCCCAGATTTGGTTGACCTTTTAAATATCTGAAAATCCTTTTGACAGCAAGAAGATGAGACTGTTTGGGATTGGTTTGAAATCTTGCAAACACACATACTGCAAACATAATGTCAGGTCTAGAGGAAGTGAGATACATTAGAGAACCAATCATAGACCTATATAGGTGAATATCAACATCCTCCCCCTCAAGATCTGTAGACAAAGTTTTGTGTGTTTCCATAGGAGTACTTGCAACTTTTGTATCCTTGTATCCAAACTTGTCCAGAATATCATGCACATACTTTGATTGACTTAAAAATATCCCATCATCTTGTTGATTTACTTGAATTTCTGATGCATAATGGTTTCAAACTCTTTGCATAATGAAGGAAGTGTAGACCCAAAGATGATATCATCAACATAGATTTGAACCAACAGAATATCATCATTCTCCTTCATAATGAACAAGGTTTTGTCAATTTTGCCCCGTTTGAATCCATTTTCAAGTAAATGAATAGACAATGTGTCATACCAGGCTCTAGGAGCCTGATGAAGACCATACAATGCCTTATTCAGCTTAAACACTTTACCAGGGAACTTTAGATCTTCAAAGCCTCAAGGCTGACATACATACACTTCTTCTTCAATCTTACCATACAGAAAGACACTCTTGACATCCATTTGATACACTTTGAACCTTTTGAAAGATGCAAATGTTAAGAAAATTCGAATAGCTTCTATCCTTACAACAGGAGCAAACACTTCATCATAATCAATTCCCTCCTCTTGTGTATAACCCTGAGCTACCAATCTTTCTTTGTTTCTTATCACAATTCCTCTGTCATCTTTCTTTTTTCTGAAAACCCACTTTGTACCAATTGCTCTATTTCCTTTTGGAAGTGACACCAAGGTCCATACTTCTTGTATTTTGAATTGAAGAAGTTCTTCCTGCATTGCTTCAACCAGGATGGATCTTTCAATGCTTCATGTGCCTTTTTGGGTTCAATTTGAGATAGGAAACTTGAGAACAGACACAAGTTAGCATGTTCCATTGCTTCTTTTAACTTCTTTCTTGTTTCCATTGGAGTATGAATGTCACCAATGACTTGCTCTATAGGATGATTCTTCTGAATTCTTGAAGAGGGTTGAAGTTCAACTGGCATGACAGGACTCAGATTTGAATCATTTAACTCAAAACCATCATCTTCATGACTTGGAAGATCTGCTTGTACTAATGTTGGGAAATAATCTAAGTTATTGAACATAAAGATGAGAACTGTTTGGTGAAGGTTGGTGAAACAGTTTAAAACTGTTTGTTGAAAATATGAAAACAGTTGAGAACTGTTAGTATAAACATCTTCAACTGTTTGAAGACCTTGAAGCTGAAGACTGTTAGAAGAATAAAGAACTGTTGTATTCATTAAACAGTTTCTGTTGAGCTATATTTGGAAAATCCTATCTTTGAAGATATCTCGAAATACTTTGAAGATCATCAAGATTATCTCAGAAGATAGAAGATTACCTAACTGTCAGCAAATCAAGGAAGATCAAGGAGTATATATATGCTAGATTAGAATTCATAATAAGAACTACTCATTGATTATATTTTGCGTTTGTTCTTAAAAATTGTAATTTTGCTTTCTGAATAGTGCTAAGCCTCTAAGTTTCTCGTTGAAACCTAAGAACAGTCTGTGTTCTTCGTCTAACATAATAAGTTAGATTGGGGGTGAAGTTTGCTTTTATAATCATTCTGGTTGGTTAATAAAGCTACTGTTTGATTGAATTGATCTGTGTTTAAAACCTTCTTTAATCAATTAAGTGTGATTCCGCAACTTCTTAGTTGATTGTGATCATAGTTAAAGATTAACTTTTATTTTACTCTGATTTATTATTTAAAAGTTAGTTCTTGTTATTTGATATAATCTATATCCGATCCTGACAAGTGGTATCAGAGCCTTATCATTAAGGTTCCTTTGATCACCGGTTGAAGGTTTTTGCTTTACCTTGCTTTAATATTTTTTTTAAACTGTCTTTAAATCAATTTGTTTCAAAGGATTCGGGAGGTTCTTCTGATAACAGTGGGTCAGGGTCCAACATTCGTGTTCCCACGCTCAAACCATCTGATTTTGAGATGTGGAAACTAAGAATTAAACAGCATGTCCAACTAATGGACTATGCTGTTTGGCAAATCATTGAAACTGTTCCCACTAATCCCATTGAACTGGATGAGAATGGAAAACCAAAGAAGAAACCACCACCAAAGACAGATGCTGAAAAGAAGGATAGAATGATTGAGATGAAAGCCCTCAGCATCCTTCAGATTGCAATTCCCAATGAGTATCAACATCAATTCAAGAAATTTGATGATGCTCATGAACTTTGGAATGCTCTGGAAAAGAGGTTTGCTGGGAATGCTAGTTCTAAGAGAAACCAAAGAGATCTTCTTAAACAAGCCTATGAGAACTTCACCAGTGGGAAGAATGAGAGTATCACCCAAATCTTTGATAGGTTTTACAAACTGGTGAGTCAACTGGAGAGTGCTAAGGTTAGGCTTGATCAAGATGAGATAAATAGAAAGTTTCTTAGGTCTCTAGGTGATGAATGGACTGTGTTTGCTGCACAATGGAGAACCAAGGATTCTCTTGAAGACATAGAGTTAGATGACCTCTATAATAGTTTGATAGTGTTTGAGGGAGAGATAGAGGGAAAAAGAAAAACTGTTATCCCTAGCCACAATGCTGCTCTCCTGTCTTACTCAGGTATGGAATCAAACCATTCATTAACTAACTCTATTGATAGTTGTGCAGGTACTAGTTCTGTTGTTGGACTAGATATGAATACTCCAGATGCAGTTCTTGAAGCTTTTCTTGCTAGCCATGCACATTCAACCGTCACCAATGAGGATCTTGAACAAGTGCACCCTGATGATCTTGAGGAGATGGATCTCAAATGGCAGATGGCCATGCTTACTGTTAGAGCCAAGTGGTTCATTAAAAGGACTGGAAGGCAAAACATGAATTTCAGAGCTGATGGCAAGGCTGGATTTGACAAGTCAAAGGTGAGATGCTTCAAATGTCAACAACTTGGCCACTTTGCAAGAGAATGCAGATCTGGTGGACAAGTTCAAAATCAAGGTCAGAGGCCAACTCAGAATCATACCTCCTCAGCATTGGTCTCACAAGAAGGCCATGGATTTGATTGGAGTGATCAAGCAGAGGAGGCTACCAGCAACAAAGCTTTGATGGCATTGGCTGACTCCTACATCAAGATGGATTCTCCAGAATCTGAGGACATACAGGTATCTTCTAAACTATGTCCTGGTGAATGTAGAGCTATTGTTAAGAGGTTTAGAGAGCACAATAAGAAAGTATGTGTTGCTCTAAGTAAAATGGAGGAGAAAAGGTATGAGTATACTGCTGTGATAGAAGATCTTGAAAAGAAAATTAAAGACTATCAGGCTAATGAATTGCAAATGGACTATGATAGAAAATATCATAAGTGGGAGAAAGAGCAGTTTCAAGATGAGATTGATAGTCTGAAAAAGAAATTGGTTGAAAAAGAAAGCAAGGTGGATGAACTCACAAAGAAATTGGAGGGTGTGGACATTGATCTTGGAATGTTCAAGGCTGCAAACCTTAAGCTTGAGACTCTGCTACAATCTCAACTGAGAGACAAGGTGAAAACTGGACTTGGATATAAGGAAACCCCACCTCCATACAATCACACATATATAACACCCTTGTCTGAGGCAGCTGATAGATATGTCAATGAACCTTTGGCAGATGAATTAAAGTCAGCTGATCCAAAGTTTGAGAGTTATGAAGATGAAGTTCTGTCTGTAGTAAGTGTTGAAGATATTGAGATAGTTGTGAAGAAAGATGAAGTGATTCCATATGAAAATCACATCTGTTGTGAACCCATTTCCACAAAACCATTTTTCAATCCTGTGGTGTTTGTAAAAGCATCCACTGAATCCCTCATCACTGAGCCAACACCTTCAAAAGCAATCCATTCCATAGAAAGCTCCACAACTGTTGCCAATAATCCCCATATTTACACTAACAGCTCTCTCAAGAACCCAAACAGTTCTAAGCTAAAAAGCCCAACTGTTAGTACAAAAGCCAAAGGAAAGGAGAAAGTTGGTGAGGTTGTGTATGAAAAGAAGAAGATGGAAGCTCCAAAATCTCAGGCTAAACCCAAGCCTAAGAAAAGGCATACTGAAATGCCTGCATGCACATGCCAAAAACATGGTGTCCAAAAGTTTCCTCAATCTGCAGCTGTTAGAGGAAATCAAAGGAATCGAAACCAATTCTGGTCACAAAGAACTGGTTTACCTATTGTGAAAACCAAAAAGTGCTACATTTGTGGGAGATCTAATCATTTAGTTCAAGACTGTTACTATAACCCACAGACCAATGGCACTCAAAACAAAAGTCCCAAAAGACAAAATAACAGTTCTAAAACTATTAAGTAAAAGCAGATCAACAGTTCTAAGACTGCTAAGCCAAAACTGGCAAACAGTTCTACAACTGTTACATCCAAACCAACTAACAGTTCCAAAACTGTTTTAACAAAACCAAAAACTGCTGGTTTGGTTTGGATGAAAATTAAAAAACAAACTGATTCTGGAGAAGGTAAAACTGTTCTTCAAACTGAAAATCAAAAGGAATCACAAGTTGATTCATCTGTTTTACCAACTCCACCAGCTGTTTGTTCAAAGGTGTCCACTGTTAATCACAACAGTTGGAAACCACATGTTCTTACAAAGTATTCTTCACACAAATTAGAGAAATCTAATTTGGATGAAATCAAAAAGAACAAAACTCTGTTTAAGTACTATGACTTGAATGGTGTACCCAAGACCTGCATGGCCGGGGTACTTCCTGCTACTAACTGATTTTATTTGTGCAGAGCATTCATAGGGCCAATCATGGATCTATCTGGCATGTGGATAGTGGATGCTCAAGGCACATGACTGGAAATCCACAATGTTTGAAGGATTTCAGAAGCATCAATGGTGGATTTGTAGCATTTGGAGGAAATGCTAAGGGAGGAAAAATCACAGGTAAAGGAGCTGTTGAGGCAGGTACACTTACATTTAATGATGTTTTCTTTGTTGAACAGCTTAAGTACAATTTGTTAAGTGTATCTCAAATCTGTGACAGTGGAAACAAAGTTTTGTTTACAGATTCAGAATGCATTATTCTTTCAAAAGATTTTAAACTAAATGAGAAGGATGTTCTTTTAAGAACACCTAGAAAAGATAATGTATACTGTCTTGATACACAATAGATTGCTAAACAGAATGTGTTAAGCTGTTTACTCTCCAAGGCATCTCATGATGAGTCTGCCATTTGGCATAGGAGGATGTGTCACATGAATTTTAAAACCATGAATTTGTTAGCTAAAAACAATTTGGTAAGAGGTTTGCCCCAAAAAGAGTTCTCATGTGATGATCATTGTGTGGCATGTCTTAAAGGCAAGCAACACAAAACTTCTTATAAGTCCAAAGAGATTTCTTCCATTACTGCACCTTTACAACTATTGCATATGGATCTTTTTGGTCCTACTTCTGTAGTGAGTATAGGGAAGAAAGCCTACTGTTTAGTCATAGTTGATGATTTCACCAGGTTTACTTGGGTTCAATTTCTTAGAACTAAGGATGAAACTGCTGAGTTAGTTAAGTCTCTTATTCTTAAAATTGAAAATCAATCTGATTTGAAGGTGAAAGTCATTAGATCTGACAATGGTTCTGAATTTAAGAACTATGAACTAAACTGTTTTTGTGAAAGTAAAGGTATTGAAAGACAGTTTAGTGCCCCTAGGACTCCCCAACAGAATGGAGTTGCTGAGAGAAGGAATAGGACTTTGATAGAGGCTGCTAGATCCATGTTAGCTGATTCTAGGCTTACAATGACATTCTGGGCAGAAGCAGTGAACACTGCCTGCTATGTTCAGAATAGAGTACAAGTAGTCAAGTCCAAAGGGAAAACTCCTTATGAGTTGTTCCTCAAGAGAAAACCTTTAATCAACTTCTTCAAACCATTTGGTTGTCCTTGCACTATCCTTAATACCAAATCACAATTAGGCAAGTTTGAGAGTAAGGCTGAAGAAGGTTTCTTTGTAGGATACTCCAGTCAAAGTAAAGCTTATAGAGTTTTTAACAATGTCACTAGAATCATAGAAGAGAGTATGAATGTCTCTTTTAATGAGACTAGGATCAATATTGCAGGTAATGGACCTGATTGGTTATTTGATATTGATGCATTGTCTAAATCTCTTTCTTTTGAGTATTCTGCTGAAACAGCTACAGGTACCCCAACAACTGATGGTGAAAATCATCAAACAGCTTCCACCAACCCTAACAGTTTTGACACTGTTAGCTCGAAACCAACAACTGTTGGTTCAAACAAAGTTACTGAAGACTTTGTTGTGATTCCTATGCTTCAACAAGAGTTCTCCAATGCTGTTGATCCATTGATTGATGCTGAATCTTCAAAGGACATGGAAGCTCATGCTCCTCAACAACACACTGACTCTGCATCCCAAACAGTTGCTGCTCAAGTGTGTGATAATGCTGAAAATTCAAGTGAATGTGAGTTTGATCTGTCTAATCTTGTGAATGAACTGACTGAAGAAAACATTCCTACATCAAGAGTTCACAAGATTCATCCAATATCACAAATAATTGGTGATCCAACCACTCCTATCAGAACAAGGAATATGCTGCAAAATGAAAACAGTGGTGTGGATCTTGCCCAATTTGATGTGAATGCCTGCTTTCTATCTCAAATAGAACCAAAGAAAGCAATTGCGGCATTGAAAGACCCTTCATGGGTGGAAGCAATGCAAGAAGAGCTCTTACAATTTCAAATTCAGCAAGTTTGGAAGTTGGTTGAGCTTCCAAGAGGCAAAAGAGTAATTGGCACCAAGTGGGTGTTCAGAAACAAGAAAGATGAAAGAGGGATTGTAATCAAGAATAAGGCAAGACTGGTTGCACAAGGCTACACACAAGAGGAAGGAATAGACTATGATGATGTTTTTGCACCTGTTGCAAGGATTGAAGCCATTAGACTATTTCTTGCTTTCGCAAGCTTCAAAGGATTTAAGGTGTATCAAATGGATGTCAAGTCTACTTTTCTCTATGGAACTATTGATGAGGAGGTATATGTGTGTCAACCCCCTGGCTTTGAAGACTCAAAGTACCCTGACAAGGTATATAGGTTGGATAAAGCCCTATATGGTCTACATCAAGCTCCTCGAGCTTGGTATGAGACATTATCATCCTATCTCCTTGAGAATGGTTTTAAGAGAGGCACAATTGACAAAACATTGTTTACAAAGATTGTTAAAACAGAGATTTTGCTTGTTCAAATCTATGTTGATGATATAATCTTTGGATCCACTAATGACAGCTTGTGCAAAGAATTTGAAGTCATTATGCACAAAAGGTTTCAGATGAGTTCAATGGGTGAACTCACAGTTTTCTTGGGATTACAAGTCAAACAGAAGCCCACTGGTATTTTTCTAAGCCAATCTAAGTATGTCAAGGACATATTGGACAAGTTTGGCTATCAAGATGTGAAGCTGGCAAGTACTCCAATGGAGACACACAAACAGTTGGGAGCAGATTCTGAGGGGGAGGATGTTGATATACACCTCTATAGATCAATGATTGGTTCATTAATGTACTTAACTGCTTCTAGACCTGATATAATGTTTGCTGTTTGTGTTTGTGCCAGGTTCCAATGCAATCCAAAGATGTCACACCTGTTTGCTGTAAAGAGGACCTTTAGATACCTCAAAGGCCAACCAAAATTGGGACTTTGGTATCCTAAAGATTCACCTTTTGATTTGGTGGCATATTCTGATAGTGACTATGGTGGAGCCAATGTGGACAGAAAATCAACCTCTGGAGGATGTCAATTCTTTGGATCAAGGTTGGTTTCATGGCAATGCAAGAAACAAACAACAGTTTCAACTTCAACAGCTGAGGCTGAATATATTGCTGCATCAAGCTGCTGTTCACAAGTGTTATGGATCCAAAACCAGCTTCTGGATTATGGTTTGTCTTTCTTAAATACCCCTATTTATGTTGATAACACCAGTGCTATTAGCATAGTTAATAATCCAGTGAAGCATTCTAAAACCAAGCACATTGAAATCAGATTTCACTTCATAAGAGACTGCAATGAAAAGAGATTAATCCAAGTTATGAAAATTCATACTGATGATCAATTAGCTGATTTGTTCACTAAAGCTTTTGATGTGAGCAGATTCAACTTTTTGATTTCCAACATTGGAATGATTAACTTGGACTAACAGTTGTTCCTTATTCCATGTTTTTCACACTAACAGTTTGCAACTGTTAGTTACGTTTTCTAACAACTGTTGTCATTTAAGTATTCAGAGAAGGAAATGCAATTTCACACATCAGTTTTGGACATATCTGATGACCTGTCTCACAAACAGTTTTCACACCCGTGACTGTCCCTGTTAAGAGGTAAAGGTAAATTCACTTTCTTGAATCAACAGTTCCAGACTGATAAAGGTAGGTCATTTTGCTTGTAATATAGTGAATTTGATATGACAAGTCACTGCATGCTATTAATGGAAATTACTGGACATTAATGGTCATTAATGGCTATTAATGGACATTAATGCCTCCCAGTTTCTCTATAAATAGCCTTGCACCCATACTTCACAAATCACACCTACATTTGCACACACTTCTCTCTGCAAATGGCTACTAACTTCTTTCTCATAAACTTCAAAGATATTAATGTTAGACAAAGTTATGTAACCATCCCTGCCCCATTTGTAAGAATGCATGAGCTTTGGCAATACTCATCATGTGTTCTTGAGATGCATGATGATCGAGATAGGTTCACCTTGACACAGCATCCAGATCCACGTAGGCCAAATAAACCAATTGATCATATTCGTATAAGAGGCACTACAAACTCCGTAGTGTGGTTCAATGTTCGAAGATATAATACTCATAACCACCAGAGGGCCTCGGATGATGATGCAGTGGAAGTCATTGTAATAGATGACTAGTTCCACTGATGTTGAATTAGTATCATTCACCATCTTCCCAAGAGGCAAATTATGACAATCGTCTCTGGTGGTACATATGATGAGAAGGTCTACTGCACACCCATTGGTGGGTTGTATGTTTTGAAAATTGTTTAAGGCACGTCAACTGTTCACGGAGAAAGTTGTCTACACTTACGGTGTAGATCATTGTTCTCCCACACCTACGAGACGGCCTTGCACAATTAGATAAGCAGTACCAACAATGGCTTGTGCATTATATGACCATTCTTTGAAGACAGGCTTCTCAGTAAGGCTATGGCGGCACTGTAGAGGCTATTCTGAACTCGATTCTTAAATAATGAAGACATTCTCGAGCAAGAATGTGATGATGATTGTCTTCCCTTAAAGTTCAGATTTTATGATACAAATGTTAACGATAATTTGTCACATGTAGATCTCGGAGTTAAGACAGTTCTTATAAGCTGTGTTTAGATCTATAGCAAAAGACAGTATTGTTTTCTCAAAATTATTGTAGCTGAATTGTGATTATCTTGAATAAAATATATCTTTTGTTGATGACTGTGTTCACTAATGATTTGTTATTATTGCTTCAGCATTTGACATATATGAGCTAAAAGTTTGTTTGACAGTTGTACATTTATGTTTCAATCAATACTAACAGTTTTCAACTGTTAGCATATGGCTTCGGCAACTGTTAGGCAAAGTCCATGTGCAACTGAGGGGGAGAAATTCGTCAACTAAGGGGGAGAAATGAGAACAGTTGTAAACACTAAACAACTGTTAATCCAAATAAATGATCAAACAAAAGGGAGTTAACTTTTGAATAACAGTTGTTATATCTTATGAAAACAGTTCCTCAACTGTTAGTTCATTTTGTTCGTCAACTGTTAAGCTATTAAAGGGTGTTTTGGTCTTTGCAGAATTTTGGAAGCCTTTGGATTGCATTCAACAGTCGAAACATATATAAGGCAATTCCCTCCTTATTAAGCAACTCACACGTCCAAAAAGAACTTCGATCATTAACAAACCCTAACTCTCAACAACTCTCAGAAATCGAAATCAAAATGTCTTCTCTTCCATTTGTCAAAGAGCACAATGTGATCGCTTATCTTGAAAAACCAGACAATCTTGACGCTTTCCACGTCATGATTGATTATCTTACGGTATCAAACATTCATTATGCTCTAATTGTCAACCCCACAATCTATACCTCACATATTGAGAACTTCTGGAAGAATTCCAAAGTCCAAGAAGTTGATGGAGTGCAACAGATTTCTACAACTGTTGATGATATGGAGGTTTCTATAACCGAAGACACTATTCGCCATGCACTACAACTGAATGATCTTAATGGTGAGTATTTTGATTCGGTTGCATTAGAATATCTACACACTGAGTTACTAAAACTTGGGTATGAGGGCCCCGGGGGTAAGGGTACCTTCTACAAAGGGCAGTTTTGCGCACACTGGAAGTTCATTATCCATACTCTCCAGCAGTGCATAAGCCCTAAGAGAACGGGCTGGAATGAGTTTGGGAGCAACATTGCTCTCGCACTCATCTGTATACCCAACAACAGATGTTTTAATTTTTCAAAATTGATATTTAATGGTATGGTAAAACATCTGGGGACCAAGTATGGTCTATTTTTGATGTATCCACGGTTTGTGCAAACTTGTTTAAACTTTTTGATGCCAAACCTTAAAATACACAAGAGGGTCATTATTCCCTCTGCTCATGTGGCTTCCACTTTGAGCAAACTGCTGGTTAATGGCAAGAGTTTCTCTGGAGCCATAACTCCTCCACTCTCTGCAATGGTGGAGTTCTTGTCAAAAAACAGAGTTGCCAGGGGTGAGCATGAAGCCCACACTATTGCTACACCACCACCTTTGGAACCCACAACTCAAGATACACAAACATCCCCTTCTGCTACCATTCGAATAGCTACAACACAAGCCCCTACATTGAAAACATTTAGAAAGAAGAGGAAAACTGTTGGTGCTCCTTCCACCACAGTTAGAGAACCCCAAACTGTTAGCCCTGCACAGGTGCATTCACCTGTGCAGAATATCGAAAGGGAACCATTGGTGCTGTCTCCCAGGCACAATGAGGAGGTGATCATTCCTCAAGAGGGTGATCATATGGTTTTTGAGGCTGACACTACTGTTTTATCCGCAAGGGATAACCAAGACAGTGTTAACATAGCTAAGACCTCAACCATGGCAACAGAGACTGGTAAAACAGTTTCTGGTAATCCCCAGAACCAAGAACAGAGGGGTACTGATGGTGAGATTCAGGGGAGTCAACCACCAGTGGAAACTGTCAATGATATGGTCACAGTGGAAACACTAACTGACATTGAGACTAGACTGAAACAACATGCATTGACGGATCCTAACTCTGCACCTTATCTTGCTGCTCATCTACACCTAAAGAAAAGGATTGCCCTTCAAAACAAAAGAATAGTTACTCAAGATGAGAAGATAAAAGAACTGACTGAAAAGTTGGAGAAGGCAACTGAAGTACTCAAGGTAGTAGCAATTCACAATGAGGTGCTAATAAGGCAAGATAAGCAGCTGAACTTTCTTGATGAGAATCTGAAGAAGGCAACCAATGTTCTTCATACTCATGAGATGCTGCTTAAACCCAAATTTTGGTGAGAACCTCTTCAACTGCTCAAGCTAAAGAAAGAAGAAAATCCAAGCAGGAAGGAGTTAAACAAACGGTTCCACAGGATCAACAAACAGTTGTCACTACAACTGAACAAACAGTTGCAACCATTGACCGAACAGCTGTTACTGAAGATGAAGAAACTTTGTCAGCTGAGGATAGGATGATGATAAACAAGATGGCTGTTACTGCTAGCTATCCAACTACTGAAGTCTTCAAGTCATGGTCCAAGGTTAAACAAACTGACTTGATTGACCTATGTGCTCAAACTACTGGATTTAACACCAAGAGGATGGCACAAAGTATTGAGGATGGTTGGTTGGAAGGTAAATTCAAAGGTATGAAGGAGCTGAAACCATTACCACCAAAGAAAGGATTCAAAGGCATTGCAATTCAGGAAGAAAGAATTGCTGATCAAATGCCTTCTGGTTCAGGAAAAGGAAAGGAAGTTGCTGTTCTTCCTACTAAAGTTCTTAAAAAGCCTCAACAACTTGAAGATGATTATCAGTTGGCTAGGAGGCTGGCAGCTGAAGAAAGGGATCAAGAACTGCTTGCTGTCAAGAAGAAAGAACAAGAAGAAAAAGATTTTGCTATGTCTCTTCAGCTAGGTGAGAAAATCACAGCTGAAATTGATGAGGAGGAAAGATCTCAGAAAGGTGTGAAAAGAAAAAGGGTAATAAAAGGTAAAGCATCTACAGTTAAGCCAACCAAGAAACTTCCCACTTCAAACAAAGCTGCTGTGGTTCACAAAATTCTGAAAGATAAACTGACAGTAGACGTTCAGCAAGGGATTGACCAATTGGAAAAAGAATTAGGTGAAAAGTCTCATGTTGTTGAATGGAAGTTTGAAGAAAAAGCAAGTGACAAACATTGCATTACTATTGCAAGGGAAGATGGATCTGTTGAGGTGTATGACAATTTTGTACAAATGATGACAAGAATATCACCAGAAGATGTACAAGAATTGTATACATATGGAATTAAGCACTTTAGTGACTCAAATGAAGGAATCAAGATTCTGATGGAATATCTTACCAGCATTTGCAACCCATTAAAGATTATGCCTAAACTGACAGCAGAGGAAACTTTTCCCATAAAGGCAGTGAAGGTATATGCAAAATCAAGGACATACTACATGGTGATGGGAAATACAATGCATGAGTGGTTTGATTTGAACTTTATTGAGCATCACAAGACTAAGCTGGAGTTTTTTATTAAAGCTAAATTCCATGGGGATTCAAAACAGAAGGAAGACTTACTGAACAGATTCAAAAGGAGATTAGAAGAAATGTGACTCATTACTTATATTAATTTGTCTATAATCGAACCAACAACTTAAATGTATTGTTCAATACTTTAAGTTAGGGGGAGATTGTTGGGAAATAATCTAAGTTATTGAACATAAAGATGAGAACTGTTTGGTGAAGGTTGGTGAAACAGTTTAAAACTGTTTGTTGAAAATATGAAAACAGTTGAGAACTGTTAGTATAAACATCTTCAACTGTTTGAAGACCTTGAAGCTGAAGACTGTTAGAAGAATAAAGAACTGTTGTATTCATTAAACAGTTTCTGTTGAGCTATATTTGGAAAATCCTATCTTTGAAGATATCTCGAAATACTTTGAAGATCATCAAGATTATCTCAGAAGATAGAAGATTACCTAACTGTCAGCAAATCAAGGAAGATCAAGGAGTATATATATGCTAGATTAGAATTCATAATAAGAACTACTCATTGATTATATTTTGCGTTTGTTCTTAAAAATTGTAATTTTGCTTTCTGAATAGTGCTAAGCCTCTAAGTTTCTCGTTGAAACCTAAGAACAGTCTGTGTTCTTCGTCTAACATAATAAGTTAGATTGGGGGTGAAGTTTGCTTTTGTAATCATTCTGGTTGGTTAATAAAGCTACTGTTTGATTGAATTGATCTGTGTTTAAAACCTTCTTTAATCAATTAAGTGTGATTCCACAACTTCTTAGTTGATTGTGATCATAGTTAAAGATTAACTTTTATTTTACTCTGATTTATTATTTAAAAGTTAGTTCTTGTTATTTGATATAATCTATATCCGATCCTGACAACTAACTCTGTCTATAGTTGATCATGAAACTCAGTAGAACTCTTGTTTTGCACAGTGGTGTCTGTATCATCATTTGATGGAGAAGAACCTCCATCTGTGTTATGAATATCTGATGAGGACTATGCAGAAGAAGGAGCTTCAGTAAAACATGGTGGATCAATCTACAACAGTGGGAAGAAAACATAGTCTTTTGAAGGTTCCTCCTTTGAAAACTTTCCTGAGAACTTGCATTGCATCTATGAAGTGAACTTGTGAGCTTATCAATATCAAAAAGCCAGTTTGGACATGTGCCAGAAACATTTTAGGTGTGTTCATTGAAAGTCACATTGGCACTCTCTTCAATGATTTTGGAGACTCTATTATAGACTATGTATGCTTTGCTGTGAGTGGAGTATCCAACAAAGAACCCTTCATTCACCTTGTTATCAAACTTTCCCAGATATTCCTTTGTATTCAGAATAGTGCAAGGACATCCAAATGGTTTCAGAAAACTAATCAAAGGTTTTCTGTTGTGAAGGAGTTCATATGAAGTTTTTGACTGGTCTTTAACCACAAGAACCCTGTTTTGCACATAACATGTTGTATTCACTGCTTCTGCCCAGAAGGTGATAGGAAGATTTGAGTCTGCCAGCATGGTTCTAGCAGCTTCTATTAGAGTTTTGTTCCTTCTTTCTGCAACTCCATTCTGTTGAGGTGTCCTGGGAGCACTAAATTGTCTTGTAATACCTTTCTGAACACAAAACTCTTCTAAACTTGAGTTTCTGAACTCTGTTCCATTGTCATTTCTCATCATCTTAACCTTTTATCCCAGTTGGTTTTCAATTCTTAGCACAAAAGATTTGAGTATTTCACTTCTCTCATCTTTACTTTTAAGGAAAAACACCCATGTGAAACTTGAGTAGTCATCAATAATGACCAAGCAGGAAGATTTCTTACCAATACTCATTACATTTGTTGGACCAAAAAAGTCCATATGCAACAGATGTAGAGGATCAGCAATTGAGTTTACTTCTTTTGACTTATGAGAGGTTTTGTGCTGCTTACCTTTCAAACATGAAACACAATGATCACTGCAAATAAATTCCTTTTGAGGTAACCCTCTCACCAGCCCTTGTTTGAGTAATTTGTTCATGGTTTTGACATTCACATGACACATCCTTCTATGCCACAAAGAGAATTCATCAGCTGTTGCCTTAGATAGGAAACAAGTTTCTTCTGAGATTGGTGATGTCATTGCCATATCTAAACAGTAGACATTTACATTCCTTGGGGTCCTTAACAGAATTTGACTTTCATCCAGTATTTTGAAACCTGGAGCAAGAATAATGCATTCCTGTTTTGTAAACAGAATGCTATTTTTCTTATCACATACTGGTGAAACACTTAGCAAATTGTACTTCAGTTGTTCAACATAGAAAACATCAGAGAAATTTAGTTTTCCATTTGAAACTTGTCCTTTTCCAGTAATCTTTCCACCTTTGACATCCCCTCCAAAGGCAACATATCCACCATCACATTTTTCAAACTTTTGAGGGCAATCCCTGTCTCCAGTCATGTGCCTAGAGCAGCCACTATCCACATGCCATATATTCTTCTTTCTCATACGTGGCTTGCCCTGCACATCATCAAACAGGTTAGTTTCTTTTAGGAACCCAAGCCTGTGTGGTCTTGGGTTTTCCTTCAGCATTGAAATAAGTAAACTGCTTCAAAACTTGTGAATGTTTCAAGTGAGCATTGTTTTCAACATCATGAGAAATCACTCTTGAATCAAGATTGTCTTTTGTTGAAACAAATGCTTTTTGATTAATGTTTGAAGTCACATGTTTTATGCTACCTGTGTTAACTCTTTCAACATTCTTTCCTTTAGGCACAAGCACATTCCTTTGAATTACTACAGGTTTTCCTTTGAAAAACTATTTTGGTGTTCTTAAATTTTTAAGCCTTGGAGACACATTAGACCTAGCCTTTTTATTTATAGGATTATGAAAGCACTGTTTTACAATATGATTCAATTTCCCACAAATAAAACATGGTTTTGGCTTAATTTATTTTATGATCACACCATAGTTTTGAGACATCTTTTGATTCCAGTTTCTTTGATTTCCTCTTACCTTTTCCTGTTGTAAAGGTTTGTGCCCTGAGGAAGATGCTTGTTGTGTGACATGAGCTGTGTGTGCAATTTTCTTTTGTTCATGTAATTCAAACTCTGATTTAGGATCAACAGTGACCTCTTTTTGAAAATCCTTATCATTCCTGTACTTTTCAACTACTTATTTGGTTGGAGGAATGTAGGTTTGATTGAATGGAGGATGCACTTGATTATATCCTAATCCATATTTTAATTTATCATGAATTTGACTTTGAATAATGTTTTCAACTGATTTAGAAGCATATTGAAACTTGTCAATGTCAAGTTTAACCTTTTCAGACCTTTGCAATTCAGTGTTAAGTTGATTCTTGACTTCTTCTAGTTCAAAAACAAGTTTTTCATTTTCTCTTTTTAATTGACAAATATCTTCTTGATACTTTTTCTCATTACTAGCATATGCTTTAACTTGTTGTTCAAAACTAGCAATGATTAAACTTGTTTCTCTGCTTCTTTCCTCAGATTTTGACAAAGTTTCACAAACAACTTTGTTATGATCTCTGTATTTTCTAACACTTTGAAGACATTCTTTAGTACAGAGTTTGAGTTTTACCTCTTTTGCCATATCATCTGATTTGGTTGAAGTTTCTGCCTTTAAAGCTTGATTTGATGTGGCAAATTTAGCATGTTCACTCCAATCAAAGTGTGCATCACCTTGTGACACCAGTGCTGTTGAGTTGTTACTCTGAGTGTTCCTGTTGGTAGATACTTTCTGTGAACCTTCTTGCCTTCTTTCTCCTCTACATTCCCTTGCAAAGTGTCTATGTTTGTGACATTTGTAACACTCAACTTTGCTTTTGTCAAATCCTACTTTATCATCTCTTTTGATGCCAAAGTCTTTTCTCCGAGTTCTTTGAATGAACCTTTTGGCTCTTAATGTGAGCATAGCCATTTTCCATTTGATATCCATCTCTTCTAGATCATCTGGATGAATCTGTTCTAAATCATCATTCACCAGTGTGGGCTTGGCATGACTTGCAAAGAATGCTTCTAGTACATCATCATTTGTTGCATTCACCTTGGATGTTTGAGAACCAGATGTGATTTCCCCAATGGATGAGACAAATGCTGCATTTTGAGAGAAATTTGAAGTCTTACTTTTTGCTTCCACTTCTGCTTCAAACACCCTAAGATCATTGTAGAGATCATCCAATTCTTTACCTTTCAGATCATCACTTTGCCTAGATGCAATTGTATACATAGTCCACTCCTCACCTAGTGATCTTAAAAACTTTCTGTTGACATCATCTTGGTCAATTATTACTCCTGCCATAGCCAATTCTCCAACCAATTTGTTGAATCTGTCAAATGTTTGTGTCATTGTTTCTTCCTTACCTGCACTCAAATTCTCATACTGTTGTTTGAGTATAGATCTTTGATTTCGTTTGGTAATTTTTGTTCCAGAGAACCGTTTCTCTAAGGCTTGCCAGAGTTCTTTTGCATGCTCACATCTACAGAATTGATGCTGATATTCGTTTGGAATAGCTAATAACAGAGTACTCAAAGCCTTCATCTCACTCTGTCTTTCTTTCCTCTCTAAGTCATTCGCTGGAGGATATCTGGGTAACTTGTTTCCATCAGCATCAAGCTTTTGTGATCCTTTAGGGCCATTCACAATGATGTCCCACATCATATAATCTGTAAGCAGAATATATTGCTTAATCCTTATCTTCCACATATCGAAATAGTTTGGTTTCAACATTGGAACTTTTCTTAACAACACTCCATCAGCCATGTCACCCATGATGTTTTATATCACTCAAGAACTTCTGTTTTGATATGTTCTTGATGATCTTGGATCCAAAACTAACATGGATCAAATAATAGTAATCCCTTATTTAGTTATAATTAAATGTTTTTTATTAATGATGCAATCTATTGATATATTATAAATTTTAATATAAATCAATTTAATATAAAAATATAAATAAAATCCAAAAGGGTACGTAGAACTAGAAAAAATTATGACGCATTCTATTACAGCCAAAACTTATCCCTTAATTGATGTATATGGGATAAACTCATAAATCTAAAAAGAAAGGGTTAAAGTCACGGAAGACAAACGTATATTTCCTCATGTTTTGATATAACACATAAACCTTTTTTTATACGGCCATTTAACTTACAGAAAACGTATCAGTATGCCCATTTTGCCACATGCAACTTGTTCTTCCGGTTCCAGGCCATTTTTTGTATTTTTTTTGTCGATTCTTGGTCATTTTGCGTCATTTTTTTTTGTAGAATCTTGTAAATTATAATTATATTTTTCAAATTACACAAAATTCATGAATTTTCGTCAAGTATTCAGGGAGAATTTCATGCTCAAAGGCTCGACTTTTTGTTCGAAAACTGGGAAGAAAAAAAGTCGTTTTATGCTCGATTTTTTTTATCATTTTACATAATACTTTTTATAGATTATCGTATATAATCTTTTTACCTTTCAATGGACACCAAATTCATATAAAACATCAAGTATAGGCCAAGTTTGCGAATTAAAGTTGATAATGACCCTATTCGACACCCTTATGGTATTTTGATGAATTGACACATTTAAACTCGTTTTTATTCTTTTTTTTTGTACTACTTCATAGACAACTCAATTACCTTTTCATAGAGTCAAGAATCATTGTTTTCCGTTAAGTAGACATTGAGAACTTGGCTTTCAAAGTGAAGAAATTTGGGAGAAAAGTAACCTGCTATTGCATGTCAAAATCAACAAAATGTGTATAATAACACGTTCTTTACAAGTTAAATGCTCAAATATGTAAAAAAAAGTTAATTTGTCATATCGGAACATGAGAAAAAACATGTTTGTCTTTAGTGACTTTACTTTAAAAAGAAAAATATGAATAAAATTTCATAAAAGCAAAATTACATCGCACAAAATACAATTAAATACGAGCTAGAATACAAAAAAGTGTAAAAGAAAAAAAAAATCTAGGTACTATCAAAGTAGTTCATGGTCATTTGTTGACCACGTCTCGATTAGTATGTTAATTAGTTAAGTGAGTTTCTCATTTTTTTTAGAGTTACTTATTGAAATGGTCCCTGAACATTAACAAAAGTATCCGATTTAGTCTCTAGATTTTAAAATGTACGTAAATAGTCCTTACTGTTGAAGATAAGTCCCATGGATGGTCTCTGAAACAGTGAAACTGACTTCCGTTAAATGCCTCCGTTAAGCTCCTTTTGAGGAGGGGTATTTATGTCTTTTTGCACTACAGAACCATTTCAGTAATAAACCATAGGGACCAAATCAGTGACTTTTTTCCAAAGTTCAGGGACCATTTCAGTAATTAACTCTTTTTTTATAATATTTAATCCTTAAATTTCTTTTGCTTTATTTTTTTAATTTCTTTTATACTTTTTTTCATTTATTTTTGTTGTTATTTCTAATGTTCTTAATTTTTAATTATTAGTTAAACAAATACTATCAAACATCTTAGAAATTATCTATTTTATTCTTCATTGCTTTTTATACCTCTTTGTAAAGATTCTTTTTATTTTTTTTCTTTTATACTTTAAGTACTATTTTTAAGAATTCATTTTCTTGGCTTGATTATTATTTTTTTTATTTTGTTATATTTTACTATTATAAATCGCTTTTTTACTTGACCATCATTTTGTTATATGTTTTTATTATATGGTTAAAATTGTTGGGGTAATTTCTTATATACCCTTATTAAACACTTAAATATCTTATTTACCCGTCTTATATTTAAAATATCCTATGTACCCTTCTTAAACACTTAAATATCTTATTTACCCAAGTCGCCATTTTTATCAAATTTTTAATAATTTTAAATGATTTATAATTATTAAATATGACTCTTTTAAATCTATTTATAAAATATCACTTGTACCCTTACAAAACCTTATAAATATCATATTTATCCAAGTAATCAACACAAAGAGCATTTTTCTAGTGTTTTATCATTGCATATAGAGTTTTTTAGTGTTCATATATACCAATTATGTTTCTAAAAGAGTTTTACATGTGTAAAATTTTGGAACAAATATGGGTATAATAAAACGTTTTTGTAAACAGAAATAGATATAATGATATATTTTTTGAACATTAATTAACATAATAAAACTTTTTTGAATTTGATATGTATATCCAAAAGCTTCATGTATCATAATACAATACATGAAAAACGTTTTTCGTGATGATCAACTTCAATCTTTAATTATACTAAACTATAATATTTCATAACAGTGAAATAGAGTGTGAAGAAATAAATAAATACTATAAATCCAATAACACGATATCGGTTTATATATTTTAGTTTCTACAAAATTAGCTTTTATGTTTGTTGATTATGTATTAACGTTAGCTTATATATTTAGTATTAACATAAATATTATAAATTAAATACAACCTAAATTTTTTTTATCTCGTAGTGAAGAATGGGAAAAGATAACTCTTTATTATACATTTTTAAAGAATGGTTTTATATAATTACTTACTATGCAAAAAAAAATTAGAATGCTTTTAATTTATGTGTTCATGATCTAAATAAAAAAAAGAAATAAAATTTAACTTACTTATTATCACTTGTTCAACTGATATTTTAATAAAAGATTATAACACATGTTTTTTATGAATAAAAAAAAAGAATTCCTAAAAGAAAATTAAAAAATAAGGGTCAAAATGAAACATGATGTCAAGTAAAAAAACGATTTATAATAGTAAAATGTAACAAAATTAAAAAAATAATAATCAAGCCAAGAAAATGAATTCTTAAAATAGTACTTAAAAATATAAAATAAAAAAATAAAAAGAATCGTCACAAAGAGGTGTAAACATCAATGAAAAATAAAAATGATAATTCCTAAGATGTTTGATAGTATTTATTTAACTAATAATTAAAAAAACTAATAACATAAGAAATAACAATAAAAATAAATTAAAAAAAGTATAAAGGAAATTAAAAAAAGAAAGCAAAAGAAATTTAAGAAATATATATTATAAAAAAAGAGTTAATTAAAAATTAATAACATAAGAAATAACAACAAAAATAAATTAAAAAAAGTATAAAGGAAATTAAAAAAAGAAAGCAAAAGAAATTTAAGAAATATATATTATAAAAAAATAGTTAATTACTGAAATGGTCCCTGAACTTTAGAAAAAAGTCACTGATTTGGTCCATATGATTTATTACTGAAATGGTCCCTGTAGTGCAAAAAGACATAAATACCCCTCCTCAAAAGGAGCTTAACGGAGACCTTTAACGGAAGTTAGATCCAGGGACTGAATGTGAGACTTATTTGCTACAGTAGGGACCATCTACGTACTTTTTCAATTCTAGGGACTAAATCAGATGCTTTTGGCAAAGTTCAGGGACCATTTCAGTAATTAACTCTAAAAAAAATTAGAAACTCACTTAACTAATTAACATACTAATCGAGACGTGGTCAACAAATGACCATGAACTACTTTGATAGTACCTAGATTTTTTTTTGCTTTTACACTTTTTTGTATTCTAGCTCGTATTTAATTTGTATTTTGTGCAATGTAATTTTGCTTTTATGCTTTCATAAAAGATTTTATTTTGATAAATATATTGAAAATTTATTCATATTTTTCTTTTTGAATTAAAGTCACTAAAGACAAACATGTTTTTTCTCATGTTCCGATATGACAAATTAATTTTTTTTACATATCTGAGCATTTAACTTGTAAATAACGTGTTATTATACACATTTTGTTGATTTTGACATGCAATAGCAGGTCACTTTTCTCCCAAATTTCTTCACTTTGAAAGCCAAGTTCTCTATGTCTACTTAACGGAAAACAATGATTCTTGACTATATGAAAAGGTAATTGAGTTGTCTATGAAGTAGTACACACAAAAAAAAAAAAGAATAAAAACGAGTTTAAATGTGTCAATTCATCAAAATACCGTAAGGG
Organism: Pulicaria dysenterica; assembly: GCA_947179395.2. NCBI lineage: Eukaryota > Viridiplantae > Streptophyta > Magnoliopsida > Asterales > Asteraceae > Pulicaria > Pulicaria dysenterica. The sequence continues at coordinate 59,437,089 of OX359292.1, read as the reverse complement.
TGTCGAATAGGGTCATTATCAACTTTAACTCGCAAAAAGATTGTTAATTTTTAAGCGTTTAAATTAACAAGTATTTTATATAAACTAGCATTATATATTTTAATTTAGTTTTGGTTAATATATATATATATATATATATATATATATATATATATATATATATATATTAGATATTTATTTATTATTACTAGCTTAGTCGTTTTTAAATAAATTCTAAAAGGATTAGTTTATATATAAGAAATGGAGAAACAAACAAGATGATATTTTAAATGATCAAATGTTGTCGAAATTTTAAGTTTTTGGTAAACTGGTAAAATACTCGACATAGGATTTCATTCAAGTTTTGAATGAAGACAAGTTTTTCAAAGTTTGTTGGAAAACTAATTTGGTCAAGCAATTTTAAATACTTCAAGAAGATCATAACTCTCATTTTTGGTTGATAGTCATTAATCAAAGGGTAAATGAGAATGGTTAAACAAATCAGGTTTTGTGCTTTACTGCACAGTTTATATTATTTATATATCTTTTTCCGTGTGTGGTTGATATATATATATATATATATATATATATATATATATATATATATATATATATATATATATATATATATATATATATATATACATGTTGTTTATATATGTTGCATGGTTGTGATATATAACTATAGTTTTGACGACTTAGGACTCGTTTTTCTTTTCTTCTTTTGTTTTGGTTTTGGGAAGGCCTGCGTGCCAATTATAATCCCCTTTTCTGAATGTAATTCTGTACTAGTTCGGGGAGGCCTGCGTGCCACTTACAATCCCATTCATTATTGTAATTGTAATAGGTTAGTTGTAGTTTAATCCCTCGACCAAGATGGATTTCAAGAAGGTGATGGCTTGCACGGAGCCCGGGTACTTCGGAGGAAGGTGTCAAGGCAAGTGGGAGCTATACATCAAGAAGGCAAATCCAAGTTCTTTATCCTTAGGTTTGACCTTAAGATTAGTTGGCAAAAATATAGGTTTTTACATGCTTATTATCTGCGTGGTTGTGTTTTATTTACTGCTTATTCATATATATGTGATATGTGTATGATGCTAAATAAAAAGGGGTTTAATAATAGCTAATTATTAAACAGAGAAAAACCACGATTCATGATAAACTAGAATACGACTACAGATTGCTAGTCGTGTTAGTTAAATTTTCACAAATTTAAAGTTTTGTCAAGATTATAAGTTTAAAACTTATAAAACCATTTTGTGCACCTAGTAAAGGCACACATGTAAATCGTATATTTTAAAACAGTTGTTTTTAAAATAGTTTTTCAAAAACTGGAAAATAAAGTTTTCCATTTAAAACTTAATTATAAAATCCAAGAAAAAATCTTAGATCAGTGTGCTACCCACCTAGTGGTACACCTTTGCTGTTAAACGGTACTCGGGTGTCGAAAGTGCCCAAACTTTGGGCATCCGGGTTCAAACCATTGCGGGAAAGGGTATGAAAGATTCTGCGATAATCGGGAGGCCCGGCAAGAATTCATACTGTCTTAGGTGGTGCGATATATTATGGTGATAATCGAGAGTCCCGGCCCAAAAAACACTAGAGTAGAGTTAAACATACTAGACTGGGTCTAAGTACTCTACGAGGTTCTAGGAGTCGTATCAGTTAGGTACGATTGGTACAAGGTGTTACCTACCAAAAATAGCTTGACTTGGCTGGAAGTGCCCAAACCTTGCGTCAAGTGTGTGAAATATGGGTCCTAGGTCTAATATACATTAGTTATGGGTTTGATGATATATGTTAGAAAAGTTTATTTGCAATTACTATTTAAACCGGGTTTTAATTTGTAGATGGCAACCAACGTCACCAACACTAACAACCTCTCTCTTCGCTCTATCCTTGAGAAGGATAAGCTCACAGGACCAAACTTTCTCACTTGGGAGAGAAATCTCCGGATCGTGCTGAGGCATGAGAGAAAGTGGTACATCCTAGAACAACCTCTGGGGAACCCTCCTACCAACAACGCCAGGGCAGAAGTCAGGGAGGCTTTTCTGAAGCGCTCCAATGACGCCCTGGACGTGAGTTGCCTCATGCTTGCAACAATGAGCCCAGAGTTGCAGACAAGCATGATGGAAGCTCCTGCTTACGACATGATCCACCAGCTGAGGGACATGTTCCAAGAGCAGGCCCGCACGGAGCGTTATGATGCCACTAGGGCATTTAACTCGTGCAAGATTGCAAAGGGGAGATCGGTCAGTAACAACGTCATGAAAATGAAAGGTTACATGGACCACCTAGAGAGGCTTGGGCACCCAGTACCGTTGCAGCTAGCAACGGATACGATACTCAACTCGTTAAGCCTTTTATAGTTAACTACAACATGAATAACATGGAGAAATCCGTGGCTGAGTTGCACTCCATGCTTAAGACAGCGGAGCAGAGTATCGGGACCAAGTCTAAGGACGTCCTCATGGTAGGCAATGGCAGTTACAAGAAGAGGAAGGGGTACAACGGAAAGGGAAAGGGTAAGACCCAGCCTAGCCAGAATGCACCCAGGGCCAGTGACAACAACAACAACAAGGGCAAGAAGCCAAAGCCAAACAAGGCAAGAACCGAGAACCGGTGCTTTAAGTGCGGCGAGGCTGGAAACTGGAAAAGAGATTGTCCAAAGGCTCACGAGGCAGGAGGCAAGGCTGGCTCCTCAAGTATCATGTGAATAGCTTCTTTATCACTTTTCACTTGTAAAGTTATTACAACATCTTGCAATCGTTTATTGCAGGAGGTGACGGAAAGTGAAGAGGCCCAGTATTGAAGATCTCACGTGCAGCTCGGATATTTTATAATTCTTTCCTAATTAATATTAAACTTCTTGTTTTTCGGTTTTTGCTTAAAACTCTTGGATTCACACTATGGTTTTAAATATTATAGAAATTTGAATTATTTAGTTTATATCCGTGCACGTATGTTTTTTGATGAATCAGATTAGTCCAGTTGAGACTAAAGGTACTAATAAGTCAAGTTCCAACTTAATAGATGATTCATATTGATCTTAGGCAATAATTGTTGTAGTTACTTAATCCTCACTATATAAATACTTGGATAAACAAGTCGTGTTTATGAGATTAGATAAGTCTTTCTAATCTGCAAGTATTTAAGAATTTTATGAAACACAAATGTTCAAGTTTTTGAACATGATCAAACAAGAAATAGTAGTTATTATTTCTAGATAAAAGGTTTTTGGACAAAATGTTGGTCCCTTGGTGAGAATAACAACAAGCAACAAGTGTGTAGAATGGGGGGTTGAATACACTTTCTGTGGAAATTGAACAAATCAAATAAAAGTGTGACACAAAGTAAATCAAACCACAATCAATTGAATGCTTTCATTAAGAAAATTATTACAATGCTTTGAATAAGAAGATGATTACAGTAACTATCAAGTAAGCAACTCTTGATATATAACCACCTAATATAAATCTCTCAATCTCTCAAACTTAGCTATCTATAATCAACTTATGATTAAAGATACTGACGACTCTCTAAACAGGATTTACACAGATTGATAACTTACCAATATCACAACTAATGTGATTATTCGAACACATGAACAGCTTGGCAATCTGTGAATATCTTGATCACGTTGAACTGACAAACAGTGATTCAAGAATCGTAACACATACGGTGAGGTGAGGTATTTGGCTCTGCAACACTTAGTTGTAATTCTAAGTCTCTAAACTTATCAGGAGATAAGTATTTATAATCATGTGCGTACAGAATCTAACAAACTAAGACTTAGCCTAATTCGCTAACTAACTATCGGATAACCCGGAATCTTGAATCTTGAATCTTCTTATCTTGAGTCTTCAATCTTCAATCTTGATTCTGGAATCTTCTTATCCTTGCCGTTGATATAGAGAGATAAAAGATAAATTTAAAACACATTTAAATTATCTTAAACTGACTTCTTTGGTCGGACTGAGTTACTCAGCTTGAAACTCATCAAGCTGAGTTCTTCGAGAACACACTCGAAAACAACCATGGACTAACACGTATATTTATTAACTCATCCTTAGAAGTACAAAGAGTTAACTAAAACATATTTAGCAGCTCTATTGAGCTGACTCAGTATACACTCTGAGTCACTCAGCTTGAGACTATTCAAGCTGAAAGTCAATATATATATCTTAGTTTACACACTCAGCTCATCAAACATATTGATAATCTTACTAAGATATAGTCTAAGCTGATCAAACATATGTACAGCTTACACTCAGCTTATACTCAGTCTGAATCACTATGCGTGTTCAGTCTGATTAAGCTTTATAATTCTGTTTAAGTTATATGTAGAACACATCTTACAAACTTAACTTTGTCTCATCAAATCTTAACTGATGAGATCATTTTCCCAACAAACTCCCCCTATTTGATGATGACAAAACCATCAAACAGTTAATAAGTTTGTTTAACAGAATTATGTTTTAAATCTTAAACTTATTAAGATTTCTACATCTGAACTAATCAAATATTAATTGAACATATCAATTTCAATTGAACTTATCAATTTTAAGTGGAACAAACCAACTTTTAGTTGAACACACCTACTGAATACATTAATGAATAAGAACTAATCAGTTATTCATTTAAGCTAAACTTATCAGACTTATAAATATGAACACATCACAACACAGTTGAACATATCAAACAAATATTTGTATTAATTGAACATATCATAATACAAAAGTATTGATCACATAGATCATACACACTTAGTGCTTACAAAAATTAGAACTAATCTAATTTATAACAGAACTAATCTATTGAGGATGCAGCTCTTCAAACTCTTTGATCTCTTTGTTGATTTCTTCAAGGATTTCTTGCAGATTATGTAAGTGTTGAAGCTGATCCTTTTGTGATCTGATTGCTCTGTTTATTCTGTATCTGAACGTTACAGTTTGTTCAGTCTTTTCAACAATTTGCCTCGGAGCTAACACTTAAGATACCCCACATGTGTAAATACTTGCATCATACTGGAAGCATTGTTCACCATTTCTATCCAGGTACATGAATCCCTTCTCAGGCTTTTCCACATAGGTGTTTTATTTAAACTCCATGCCTTCAGGGAGCTTCATACTGTACTTGTCTGCTCTTGGTAATCCAGCTGGCTTTTTCAGCTTGTCCTTCCCCATTTTCTGAAAGGAAGTTAGTAGGGTAGCTATCTCAGATCTGGGTATGAGTTTCATTGAATCAGCTCTTGCAAGTAACCTTAGTAGCTCATCTTTAACTTGACTTCTGGCAGAGGACTTTTCCATCTGCTTGATAAGTACTGCCACTTACTTCCATTCTTCATAACCCAGTTTGTGCATTTGATTCAGCTCCAGAGAAGGTGTCTCACCATTTCTTAAGACAAACTCTAGAATGATGATGCCTTGAGCTGAGCTAAACTTTAGTGAGATTATTTGAGAAGAGAATAATTTTATTGTATAACAATGTATTATATTCTCCTCCTCTTGTTGATCTTGAACAGGAGGTTCTTCTTCCTCTTCCTCCTTAGGCATAATTGGCAGATTGAGTTTAGCTAAATCCACATTCTATTTTCTGATTTGCTCAACCCAAGCCTTTTCTCTTGCTTCTTTCTCACTGACTAACACAACTTGATCATCCCTTTGTCTTTGTCTTAACTCATTGACAGATATTCCAAGCCGGTCAGCATCCTCGTGTTCCATTCTCCTAACTGCCATCAGTGAGGCTCTTTCTTGTAAAGTCATTTTATCAACAAAGTCTTCATCTGAGGCAGATGATTCACTAAGAATCACTTTTCTTCTTTTCTGTTGAGGGGGTTCTGAATCTTCTGAGCTGACCACTACTTGTCTTTTACCTTTAGCCTTTCAGTCAGCTCAACTTCCTTTTCTACTTTTTTCTCCCCCTCAACCTGATCTGCTCCTTTTGCTAGTAGTAGTAGAGCTTCAGCTTTGACAGACTTAGCTTTAGCTTCTTGAACCTTCTCCCCCTTTTTGTCATCATCAACAGGGGTTGAAGTCCTTTGATTTTGTAAGATAGCAACAACAGACTTTAACTTTGACACCTCCTCATTCAGATTATCAAGAAGCAGCAGCATATCCTTCTTTGTTTTCTTTCTTTTGAGGTGTAATGTATCAAACTGACTTTTGAAGAATTTGATCAGATCATCCAAGTCATCTTGAGCAGGTTGGAACTTGGGTGCATCATCTAAGGGTTGGTGTAGACCCTCAAACTCATTTGCACCAGAGTTTGGACCCTGTGAATCACCTTGGTTTGAAGATGAAACATTGATAGGTCGTGCGATAGGGTGTGAGAAGTGAAGAGAAGTAATGGGGTTCGAAATGTGTAGTGTATGTGTAGGTGGTTGGCTTACGGGTATGGAGGGGATGATTTGTTAGGATTTCGTGAGCTAGCAGCGGAAGCAAGGTACAACAAACAAAGCCCAAGGTACAAGCTATTAAAGCATAAAAATAAGAAATCCCAAAATGGACCAAACTCTATGTAAAGAAATGCAACTTGAAAGAAGGAAAGAAGGTTATACCTTTCTCCTTAGCTCCAGAAATGGTGGGTGTTTTGATGATGATCCTCCAAGGACGAAAACCGCAGATCAACTAATGGGATATGCCCCGGTAACACGCCAACCTCGAGAGCTAGCTCGCCTCTAGTAGTACTTCACCTTGAATACTACCTCGGAACAGCAACCACGAGACCAGAACTCTAGAACAATACTCTTGAACTCACTTGTTTACAAAATTCTCTCTCAAAGTCTAAATTCCCTTTAGAGAGTATATTGTGTGTGTGTATTTTCACCAAGTGAAAAATGAGTTCACCTTTTTGACTCTGCCTCCAGAACTCTCTCTTAACCCCACAAACCGGCCAAGCTTCGAGACTAGATACCCACATGCATTGGCTGATTTAGGAGGTGATTTGACAAATTTCACATGCAGGGTTTAGCGGCGCTAACCATGAGTTAGCGGTGCTAACTCAAACTAGTTAGCGGCGCTAACGCACCCTGTCAGTGATTTAACACAAAGTACATGCAGCCGTAGCGGCGCTAACCTCTAGGACTTAGCGGCGCTAACCCTTAAGAGTTAGCGGCGCTAACGCAGCCTGCGATGTCAATTTTTGTCTTTTGCCATATTTGGTCCCTTAACTTAAGTTGCTGTCAGGTTAGACCCCGGTGTATGACCCAATAGGCCCATACATCATCAGCAGCGGTCCATATGGCGTACGTGCATTAATGGGCATATTTCTAACAAACTCCTACTTGCACATAATGCACCGTACCCATGTAACCACAGACAAAGAGCGGCCTCTAGCAAAAGCATCAATGCCCCCAAGTCAGTATGGGTTCCGCTTCTTTGCAGAAAACCATTACCTACAAAATGAACGTAGAGGTCCTATTGATAAGTGATCAAACATCCTTTTGTTCGCGATATCCTTGTGAACACGAGACATGGATTATTATGTCAATCTCCAGATCGTTCACGATTATGTTTCTCGATCTTGATTGGTGGTGACCAAAATTTAAGGACATATCTGATTCTCAATTAATATTCCTTTGCGCATGGCTATGCTTATTTTGGTGTCAGCTCCTAATCATCGAGGGCCCAGGGATATCTCTCATATAAGAGGAACAAATTCCGTTGTTTGTACAATCCCATAGCGTGAACCTTATCTTACTTAACTATTCCTTTATAATAGCCAGTTACGAACTACGTTTTGAAATGGCTAAAGTAAGAAAGTTTCATGCTATAGCAATTCATACATCTCGGGTCGAAGGACGTAATGATATTATCCTTCCAAGTCACTCTTTGACCATGATCCATGAAGTGAACTAGGGTGCGGGTCTTCCAGTCACTTGAAACTCTTTTCAAGCACAGGTTACTGTTGCGTTTCATGCATTCAATCCTTGATTAATGCACAACGAACACCTAACCTCAGCCTTATTTCAAACTTCCTTCTCATGAAGAATGACTGGCTGTGGAAATTTAGAATGTATAAACATTCTGGGAAGTGGTTAAACATGCTAAGATGGAACACAGTAAAGACCAATGAAGGTAACCGCATCATGCGTATATATAGTCCTCACTATATATCGATACAATCATCAGTGAGCAGTACTACCTACCGTTCCCAAAGCTTATAAGTAAATCAAACATTTACTAAAACAATATTCAAGCCTAGTCATAAGCATAAACAATGCTATTATACCTAGTATGAAATTAATCACTAGTATTTGACAACGGCTTAATTGTGGGATCATCTACACGATATCCCTTTGTACTCTTTTGTATTCTCTTATTAAACCACTTGCAAAGTGTTTATCAAAGAGATCATACATAATATTATCATAGTCGTCATATCCTCAATGTTGCCGAAGTCTACAATAGGATTAATGACACTTATGATTATTAGAGTCGACATACCCTCAATGTAACCAAAGTTCACAATAGTGTCACTGACACTCACTTTTATTGGAGTCGACATACCCTCAATGTTACCGAAGTACACAATAGGGTCAATGACACTCATTTGAATTTAAATGTCGTATCTACACCACATATTTGTATATACAAAACTTCGATTAGAATCGACAGTATTACAAGTATAGATTTGTTTGCAGCAATAACTTACTCAAGACAACTCTATTTTCGTCGAACATTATGAACATACATCAATATTTCTTGAATTTAGAATCCACTTTACTTCACGTTCATATTTGTACTCATAGAACAATAATTCCATCAATAAGTTGAAAAACAACCCTAAATTAGGACATTATTCACATTTGAGTATATTTTACTAGGAACACATAAAGCTCCCACTAGCCCTGACAAGAGTATCTGGCTTAATCTATGCTTTCTAGAAAACTCATTCCTTTGACTTTCTCGTAAAGCAAGATTACATTCACAAGATGCAAGTTTTGTCGACTTCATTCATGGACACAACTTGGATATAATGGATATATATGACCTCGGAACATGCTTCAAATATTTCCTCAACTTAACCCTGCGAAGGATCTTGGCCTTTTATTTCCATGTGAACTTACTTGTTTCCCCAAAGTGACAACAATGCTTCACACAATCCAGACCTAATCTGGATATTATGGATGTGTAAGAACCTCGGAAAATGCCTTAATCATTTCCTCAACTTAATCCTACGAAGGAAGCAGGTCTCTTACATCCAAGTGAACTAACTTGTTTCCGCAAGGTGACAACAATATTTCACTTTATCCAAGTCATCTTCAACATAGCCACTAGAACATGTTTCCATATGATCAACATGAAACACTTTGTCTCTAGTCGGTATTTGAAGTTGTCTATGATTGCATATTTGTTATTCCCTCCACCCTTCTTGGATAACACCTTAGGTGTGGGATTAAACCAAGTCAATTACTTGGATGCATCAAATGGGATATACCTATGTATACCATTATCTTCTTATATTCACTAGTGAACACAGAGTCTCACTATGTTTCCGATGAATGGTGACATCACAATGATTCATCATCAAGCTGTTGTTGCTAAAATATGACAACCTCATATCTAAACAGCCTTCTTGATTTCCATCAGATTTAAAGAAGTAATGGATATTGTCAGGTTTTACCAGCATCTCTATGCTGATTAAATGCTAGTGTCAACATTATGTCTCTTATTTAAGTTTTACGTTCTTCCACTGGAATGCTTTTGTAAATTGTCTTCTTCCTTTTGAGCTACCAAATATGGTTCTCATAAGTCTGAGAAACAATTATCCAAAACTCAGATGAACTACTTAAATATATAGGCATCAACTTATAATTCATCCATCTCCCACTGAATGTAGACTGGATAATTTAAGTTATGAGATTGACAAGCAAAGGACTCTTTCTAGTCAAAATCTCATTGGATTTGGATGCTTGAGTGACCATAATGTTGTGTTTTAGATCGAGGACTTGGTTCATAAAATTAATGTATACCAATCACATTGAACACATGTTTTAGGCCTGCCTTTTACCAGATCATCAACACAGATATCCGGTTTTCTTTAAAGTAACACCATGTACAAATGTGTTTCTCTGAGAAAACGAATTATGGGTTAAACCCATGATTCATTTCATGTTTAAACCAATATAGATAAGAAAACTTAGCATCTATTCTATATCTAAGAATTTATATCTATATGCCCTTATTGATTCTTAATTCTCTTTAGGTTAGTTCCGAACACCACTAGGTTTCAGACACAAGCCTTTTCTCTAGTAAACATTCTCATAACAACTATCATAAAGATAGTGATGGAGAATTTCACTAGTGTCACTCTTTGTGGCATACTTGAACGGATTATCCACACAAGTGTGATAAAAAATCCAACAAGTCATCATTCTTCCTACCAACACTGGTGAAGGATTTTATAATCAATCAAGTCCAATAAACAATATTTATACCTTTCATTTAGCCCGAGGCTAAACTTTTACAAAGATCCTAACCACATGGATCTAAGCGATGTAAATGTTGTTTACTTGGTCAAGTTTGATTATGCCATATAGCTCATATATCTAAACCACTTTTGGATCTAAGAATCAATTATTCATGATTGCACTATTACTTATAACGAGCCTTTATGTATGCAATGATATGGATAAGTTTTGATAAAAGCATCTCAAAAAAAAAAAAAAATTCAAAATTGTTTCAATTCCAAGTGATATCCATCGTCATCAAATGTGTATTTAAGCACTAAAATTAGTCAAAATAACACATAAGCATTGACATGGATCAATTTGAAATGAAACTAATATGAAAAATCTTTTTATCAAAAATACAAGATACAAAAACATCCATTATCTTGGAAAGTACATACAATAAAGCAAGTCTTGCCACGCAGGGCAAACATACAAAAGTAATAAATTAATCTGGAAATAATGGCGAGACCAACACTCCCAATTCTCTTGTAGAAGACAATCAACAAAATTTATTCTTCAGAGATCCGGTTCTTCAAGCTTTTCCTTCTTACATCAAACAGACCTACACTTTGTAACAAAATAAATTTGTAACAAACGTGAGTCTTATAGCTCGGGTAAACAACCCAGCTTATTAAGGAATAGCAATGAAGTAAATCATGAATGTACCTCAAGTAGGAAAATTAACTCTCTCTTTTCTGAGAAGTTTTATATCCTCTCGGCACGAAGGGCAGGCATGACAGCCCCAATCCCCAAATCTTCCACAGAAGTAGAAAACCACCCCTTGTTGAGTCTCCTTAGGCATATCATCAATATCCATGGACTCAAAATTTAAAGTAAGCTTGGATACTCCAACTTCTTCTTTTAATGGGATTGATTTCTTCTTCTTGGCTAAAAGTTGTTCCTTAGAACCAAGAACGGGAGTGGATGAGGATGATGCATGCTTGGACATGTTAGATTCTACAACCTTCAACATTCCATGCAATTCATCTATAGATATTTCCTTTCCATTCATATGATAGTCCATTACAAACTTCTCATATGATGCGGGCAGAGACTGAAGTAGGAAGTTCACACCGAGCTCCCTCCCTATAGGAAAACCTAGTCTCTCCATTTGGTCCATGTATGATTTCATCTTCAAAACATGGGCACTAACACTCCCGCTTTCCCGCATCTTACAACCTGTTAGACTTTTAACACACTCATAATGTTCTTGCCTAACTTGCTGTCGGAATACATCCTTCAGCTTGTTAATCATGTCATACACAGTCATGTGCTCAAATTGCTTTCGCAGTTCTAAGCTCATACTTGATAACATGAGACAAGCAACACCGTGCGTATCCCGAACACGCTTTTCATACGTGTATCGGATAGTCCATTCCGCATTGATAGCAGGTGGCTCAGGAAGGGGTTCCTCAAGGATGTGCAACTTTGACTCGGCACGTAGGACAATCCTCAATTTCCTAAGCCAGTCAACAAAGTTCACTCCCGTGAGTTTCTCCCTTTGTAGGAACATACGAAGTGAAAAGTTCGACGTGGTGTTGTTTTGATTCGACATCCTATATTAATTAGAGTATATGAATTAGTTAGTTTGATTTAATCCTTGTTAAAATAATTACCCATGTCGTCTCGAAAAATATTTTAACAAGGGCTAAGAACTATATTTCACTCCAATTCATGATGGGGTTGCCGCGAATCACTTCATGGAGCTATTTAGGCCGATAACCATTTTACCGATTGCAATCTCTATTGCAACTCTTAGACACTTGCGGGATCCTACGACAACCAATGGTCGTTTGGCATGTTTGATCCCTACTAGCACCAATTCCAAATTAAAATTCTTGGTTGACTCGTGCTAAGCTCGACAATCACTCAAGGATTTTAATTTGTAATTGCAAATCGTCCGTCAAGACAAACGATGTCAAACCCACCAAAATTGGCTCGTGCTAAGCTCGACAACCAAAATTGTGAATTTGTCACACACACCTTCCACACAGTTTTATGAGAGTTGGCTTGTGCTAAGCTCGACAACCAAAACTCATAAATCTAGATTCGGGTGGTATCCACTTACGGATGGTGCAAGATTTACGTTTTATGAAAACGGGCTTTTGTTTCCGGCTTGGTTACAGATTAACTTATTTAGTGACAAAACCTATTTTTCACTATGTGAGTTAATCTTGTATGTGTGCGCGCGCGAGAGTTGTAAACCATATTTACCAAATCTCTTGTGATTTTATTAATTTTCGAAAAATTATCTAGCATGCGAATCCTAAGCAAACCATGCAAGAAATAATAAAATCACATCACACGCATATAAACGAAATAAATTGGTAACCCTTGCCATAAATCCTATGCGTTCTTCCCGTGAGCCAAAACGGGTGTGGTCAATCTAAGGGACGAAAGGTCTTCAATGCGAGCTCCCACTAGAACCGCTATCTCCAATGGACTTCACCGGCTTCTATAGACACGCTTCATCTCCTTCCGACTCCAAATTGTGTGTCTTCATCCAAATTGTACAAAGTATACAATAGAAATTGAAATGGCGTATAAGCCACAATAATTTCCTATTTATCTAGTACAAATACATGGATGAATGAAATGGCATGCAAGCCACAATATTATTACATACCAAACTGAATTAATAAATATTACAGCCCATATTGTGATTTAAAATCACCAAATTGCATCCAAACACACAAATCAATCACAAGGTCAAAGGCAAGGTTTACCAATTTCAAATCAAACACATACAACCAAACATAATAAAATGGTAACAAAATTACCATAACAAAATTTAGAAAAAATTTCCAGAATTACAAAATGCCTAAAATTTCCCGAGACCAAAACTGTTTTTAACTTGAAAAACAAAATCTGTAGCTGCGCGTTAGCGCCGCTAAGTTTTATTAGTTAGCGCCGCTAACTCGAGGTTAGCGCCGCTAACCTTGTTCGAACAGAAAACAAACATTCCGATTTCGGGATTTTTCAAGCCACCAAGTGCAAATCTAACATAGAGGTGGCTCTGATACCACTGTTAGGATTTCGTGGGCTAGCAGCGGAAGCAAGGTACAACAAACAAAGCCCAAGGTACAAGCTATTAAAGCATAAAAACAAGAAATCCCAAAATGGACCAAACTCTATGTAAAGAAATGCAACTTGAAAGAAGGAAAAAAGGTTATACCTTTCCCCTTAGCTCCAGAAATGGTGGGTGTTTTGATGATGATCCACCAAGGACGAAAACCGTGGATCAACTAATGGGATATACCTCAGTAACACGCCAACCTCGAGAGCTAGCTCGCCTCTAGTAGTACTTCACCTTGAATACTACCTCGGAACAGCAACCACGAGACCAGAACTCTGGAAAAATACTCTTGAACTCACTTGTTTACAAAATTCTCTCTCAAAGTCTAAATTCCCTTTAGAAAGTATATTGTGTGTATGTATTTTCACCAAGTGAAAAATGAGTTCACCTTTTTGACTCTGCCTCCAGAACTCTCTCTTAACCCCACAAACCGGCCAAGCTTCCAGACTAGATACCCACATGCATTGGCTGATTTAGGAGGTGATTTGACAAATGTCACATGCAGGGTTTAGAAGCGCTAACCATGAGTTAGCGGCGCTAACTCAAACTAGTTAGCGGCGCTAACACGGCCTGTCAGTGATTTAACACAAAGTACATGCAGCCGTAGCGGCGCTAACCTCTAGGACTTAGCGGCGCTAACCCCTAAGAGTTAGCGGCGCTAACGCAGCCTGCGATGTCAACTTTTGTCTTTTGCCATATTTGGTCCCTTAACTTAAGTTGCTGTCAGGTTAGACCCCGGTGTATGACCCAATAGGCCCATACATCATCAACAGCGGTCCATATGGTGTAAGTGCATTAATGGGCATATTTCTAACATGATTGTCCCTGGGGATTGGTCATATGTTCAATGTTACCTGAGTGTGTCTGCTCAGGCACAGTAATGGGTTCTCCCATGACTCGAGTAAGTGTGGGCTGAGTAGACACCACACCAGGATAAGGTATAGGGTTAGTAATGAGCCTTGAGGTTGACACCTGAAGAGTAGGCGTCTCCCCCTCAACTCCTGCCGGTGGAGGGATCAGTGTGATCTCAGCTCCAGTGATGCCTTTAGGAGTGGCACCACTTTTGGCAGTTTTGCGTTGGTTTGTTTGTACTTTCTCCCTAGTAGCAGTAGGCATGCTAGGGGTGGCTTTAGAGTGGGATTGTAAATGGAATAAAGGTGGAGGAGATGGGTTAGACTGGGTTGGGTTCACCGCAGCCTTGTCTCCAAATGTGGATGGAGAAAAAATGAGAAGAAAGAGAAAGTGGAGAGGTCTTACCAGAAGCAAATTCAGTGTGTACTGGTTCAGCTTGAGCAGAGTGCTCAGCTTGAACCTCGGTGTCAGCTTGAGAAGCTCCCCCTTGAGTGGATCCCTCTTCTTCACTTTCGGATGAAGCTGCCTCAGCGATCAGTAGCATGGGCTCACTCAGATCCTCTTGCTCCGGGAGTGTAGGAGATAGGAACACATCCTGATCAGCTTCATAGAGTGCTGTCCCTAGCTCGGCTTCAAATGCCAAGGACATGTACCTAATGAAAGGTACATGAAGATCCCTTATGGTCTTCATCACCTGGACCCTGAGTTCGTTAAAGATGAGCTGAGCATAATCCAGATCGCGTGCAAAGTATATGTTGTACAACAGCTGCATCTCGAACTCGTTGACTTGGTCCAATTCTCCAACCTTGGTACCAAGTGAACGGATCACTGTAGACACCATGAAACCCCTACTGGTTGGAAAGGTGGCCTTT
Source organism: Pulicaria dysenterica (assembly GCA_947179395.2). Classification (NCBI taxonomy): domain Eukaryota; kingdom Viridiplantae; phylum Streptophyta; class Magnoliopsida; order Asterales; family Asteraceae; genus Pulicaria; species Pulicaria dysenterica. The sequence continues at coordinate 59,421,854 of OX359292.1, read as the reverse complement.
TTGATGACACCTTCTGTCTATGGGTGTCTCATTCTAGGTAGGACAGACCTAGCCACCTACCTCGTCACCGCAGGCTCGAACTCATCAGATTGATGGAGTCAAAGAACATCCCTTAGCCTGTCGACGGTGAGAGTAATGGTCCTCTCCCCATTAAGCACTGTGCCCCGGATGCTGGCGTTGTTGTATTCGAAGACGCACGTATACCAGAACTCCAGCAGATGCTGAGGAACCACATGTAACGGTGCTCCAGTGAAAGCGAAAGACAATAGGAATTTTCGAATGTAATTTACCCATGGTTAGTATCCCCTGTTGATTTTGCGTTGAGGAATTGCAAGGCAGGCACGCTGATTGTTTGTCTTGATCAACAGAAATCCATTATTCTTAAACGCAACACCCCTGGCCATTCTGTCACTGAGAATCAGAACGGTTCCTTCCATCGTTGAAATTAGAAGATTACACTGAGTAACTATTCTTATTCGCACTGAGCAAATGAAGTCGCACTAAGCGATGTAGGGTTTCGTGAACGATGAAACGAGGAATTGCACTGAGCAATTTGTGGTTGTTTGCGAAAGGTATTTTAGAAGATGAGAAGTCAGATAAGAAGGCATAAACCTCTCAAAATCGGTTATAATCGTTATATATACCTATCTGAGGAGAGAGAAAAGTTACCGTTGAAATCCCTTTTTATCCGTTACACCCAGAAAAAAATTACGGCTTGATGTAATAGTGAGAGGGTAGAAACACACCATCTTCCAACGGATACAAGTGTAAAATAATAATATTAACGAATAATAATATTATAAACACTGTTGAAATATACCAATACACAATTGATATACGATACGATTTGAAACTAATTCAAATACGCTTTGACTGATGAATTAATAACACTTAGTAATTAAATCATAGGTTGGACACACCAAGTTGAGTAAACATATTACTCAGTCTGAGTCAAGCACTCAGCTTGAATTATTCACTCAGCGTGAGATTGACACTCAGCTTGAGCGGAGCACACAGCTCAGGATCAATGACACTTAGTCATTTTCGTTTGAAACTGACTCAAATGTACATTTTAACGACACTGAGTAGTTAAAGTATGTTTGGAACTTACCAAACCTAAAAACTAATCACACTGCTTGAGTGAAGCACATAGCTCAGACTCACTGACACTTAGTCATTTATGTTTGAGACTTACTCAAACTTACATTTTAACTACACTGAGTAGTTAAAGTATGTTTCAAACTGACCAAACATGTGAACTCATCATTCAGCTTGACAGGTTATTCAGTTTAAACAAAACTAATTTATAAACTGTGCACTTAGCTTAAGACACTTAGTCTCTATCAAACAGAAAAACTCAGATTCTAGACACTTAGCTAGGGGTTGAGCATACCCAATTCACTTAGCAGATACATAAACCTCTTTTCATCAAGGGGTTTAGTAAAGATATCTGCTAATTGGTCATCAGTGGAGATAAATTTAATGTCAACTTTACCTTTTTCCACGATGTCCCTGATGAAGTGATGTCTAATTTCAATGTGCTTGGTTCGTGAGTGGAAGACTAGATTGTAAGTGATGGAGATTGCACTTTGGTTATCACAGAAGATAGGAGTTTACTTGAAACTCATGCCAAAGTCTTAAAGCTGATGCTGCATCCACAGGATTTGAGCACAACAGCTTCCTGCTACAACATATTCAGCTTCAGCAGTTGAAGTAGCCACTGAGTTCTGTTTCTTACTAGTCCAACTTACTAGCTTCCCTCCAAGCAATTGACATCCTTTAGTTGTTGATTTTCTATCTATCTTGCACCCAGCATAGTCAGCATCAAGAAAACTAACTCAAATCCAGAGTCCTTTGGATACCAAAGACCTAGATTTGGTGTACCTTTAAGGTACCTAAAGATCCTTTTCACAGCTTGAAGATGTGATTCTTTAGGATCTGCCTGATATCTTGCACAAACATATGTAGCAAACATGATATCAGGTCTACTAGCTGTCAAATAGAGTAATGAACCTATCATTCCTCTATAGGTAGACTGACACACAGACTTACCATCTGAGTCTTTACTCAGCTTGACAGCTGGTGACATGGGTGTTCTCTTGGTTGAACTAGAATCAAAACCATATTTCTTTATCAAATCAAGAACATACTTTCTTTTATTGATGAAAATTCCATCAGGCTTTTGTTGTATTTGTGGCCTAAGAAATATGTCATCTCACCCATCATACTCATCTTGTACTTTTGTGACATTATTTTGGAGAACTAATCACACAGATATTCATTTGTAGAACCAAAAATAATGTCATCCACATAGATTTGTACAATAATCACCTGTCCTTTACTCTTTTTAATAAAGAGTGTCTTATCTATACTACCTGTGGTGAAATCCATTGAAAGTAGATAAGTGGACAGAGTATCATACCAAGCTCTTGGAGCTTGTTTAAGACCATACAAAGCCTTGTCTAACTTATAGACATGATGTGGAAACATTGAATTGACAAAGCCAGGAGGTTGTTTCACATAGACTTCCTCCTGAAGTTTTCCATTTAGGAAAGCACTTTTCACATCCATTTGATAGACTTTGAAGTCTTTATATGCTGCATAAGCCAGGAACAGCCTTATGGCTTCAATTCTAGCAACAGGGACAAAGGTCTCATCATAATCGATTCCCTCTTCTTGCTTATACCCTTGTGCTACCAGCCTGACTTTGTTCCTTACTCTCACTCCATCCTTGTCCACTTTATTTCTATAGACCCACTTAGTGCCTATAATTGAATGATCTTTGGGGGTAGGGACAAGGCTCTAGACCTTATTTCTCTCAAATTCATTCAATTCCTCTTGCATAACTTCAATCCAATCCTCATCCTCTAAGGCTTCTTCAGCCTTCTTTGGTTCCATTTGAGATAGAAAACCAAAGTGGGCAGCATAGTTAGCTGTAGCCTTTGATCTTGTCATGACCCGTTCTTGGACATTTCTAATGATTTGATCTTGAGGATGATCTTTGAGGAATTTGAATGTTGTAGTTGGAGAATCTGGTTCTGGATCTGAGTAATGTTGAGAACCCTGAGGTGAACACACATCCTCAGTCTCAACAGCAGCATTGTCAATAGACTGATGATCACTAAGATTCTCAGTCTGAGTGACCTCAACTCCAAATGGATTAACGAACTCATCATCTTTCTCAGCTTGAGAGTCCCTTGGAGCTTGTGATGATTTCTTGAATGAACACACATCATCATCACTATCATTTCCTATGACATACATAGGATTTGATATATTGGTTTTCTCTGGCCTTTCAAGCTCACTCAGACTGACCGAGTCAGCTTGTCTTTTCTCAGCTTGATCAAGACTGTCTTCATCAAACGAGATATCAATTGATTCTTTTATGGCCTTTCTCCTAGTGTTATACATTCTGTATGATTTGGAGATTGAGGAATAACCAACAAATATTCTAGGATCAGCTTTGGGTTCCAACTTATGGAGCTGATCTCTTTGATTCAGCACATAGCATTTTGACCCAAAGATATGGAAATAACCTATATTGGGCTTTTTGGACTTATACAGCTCATATGAAGTCTTTCCATGTCTTTTGATAATGATTGACCTATTCTGAGTATAGCAGGCTGTACTAACAGCTTCATCCCAGAAATAGAGTTTCAATCCTGCCTCACATAGCATTGTTCTAGCAGCCTCAATTAAGGTTCTATTTCTCCTTTCAGCAACTCCATTTTGTTGTAGAGTTCTGACATATGAGAAATTTTGTAATATTCCTTTTTGTTCACAGAAGCTTTCAAGGGTTGAGTTTCTGAACTCAGTCCCATGATCACTTCTAAGTTGCTTTATAGACAAACCTTTCTACAACTCTTCCCGTTTGATAAAACTGATTATCTCCAGAGCAGCCTCACTTTTGGCTTTAAGGATGATTACCCAGGTGAATCTTGAGAACTCATCTACTATCACCAGTGTGTACTTCTTGCCACTCAGGCTTGGAGTACTTATGAGTCCAAACAAATCCATATGCAACATATGCAATGGGTGTGTTATTGAAAATTTTTGCTTTGATTTAAAGGACCATTTATGGTGTTTCCCTTGTTCACAAGCTGAACACAATTTGTCTTTGACAAATGTGATCTTTGGTAATCCAAAGACTAACTCTTTATTGGATAGCATATTTATATTTTTAAAATTTAGATGAGATAAATGTTTATGCCATAACCAACTCAGCTCAGGAACAGAATGGGAATACAAGCAGGTTTCATTATAGGGATCAGCATAATTAAGATCAAGTAGATACACATCTCTTTCTCTTTTAGCTATTAATATAGGCTTTCCCTTAGCATTGTAAATTGTTCCTGCTTTCTTCCTAAAAGTAACAATATTATCTTCATCACACAATTGACTGATACTAATCAGGTTGTGTTTGAGACCTTTGACATATGCAACCCTCTGGAAAGTAACCTTTCCAGCTTGCATCTTCCCATAGCCTTTAGTTCTTCCATGGGTGTTGTCACCAAACGTTACTTTAGGACCTTCATCTTCTTGGAAATCACTAAGAAGTCCTTTCTACCCGGTCATGTGCCTTGAGCATCCACTATCCAAGTACCATTTACTTGAACACTACACATGAGATGAAAACTAAACACATTAGTTTTGTTTAGGAACCCACTTCTTGGTGGGTTCAGATGAGGAGCACTTAGCATCTTCATTTGGTTGAACTGAATGTTCAGCTTGAGCAGGAGCTGAGTCCTGTGTAGGCTGATCAGCTTGTTCTTGTTGAGGCCTTAAGATTTCTGTATCACAGTCCTTAGCCTCATGACCTCTACTTCTGTACTTGTAGCATCTCCTTCTTCCAATGATTACAGGAGGTAGAGTGTCTGATAATCCTTGTGAGAACTTGCTCTCAGTCTTAGGATTATATGTGGTGGATAACTTTTCAACTTTCTTTGCAAGTTGATTCACCTGATGATCACTGACTTTGGACTTACCTTTGTCAGATCTTTATTTGTTATCCTTTTGATTAGAAGTTTGACTAACAACCTTCTTTTCCATGACCTTGGACTTACGTTTGCCATGACTACTGGACTTACCAGTTTCAACAGGTTTGGACTTACCACTGTTGATCTTCTTGGACTTACCAAGATCTACAACTTTGGACTTACCATTATTGTGATTTGACCTCTGACTTACAGTGGTCTTCCTATTCTTGTAACTTCTCTCCGAGCCAGATAGAGAATGTTGTCTTTTGAAAGGATTTGGATTAAGCCTTTCTATGACTGAAGTTCTTTGAATAGGCTAAGTGCCTAATCTGTCCTGCATAGACTTACCATGCTGTTTGGATGTTGAGCACTCATTTTCATGATCTTTAGCTTTCACAAACAAGTTGTATTTCAAGCTTGGATCATGTATTTTAACCGAGGCTGACTTCTGAGACTTAATCAGTTGTCTATCCTCCTCAGAGTCTGTACTTTCTATATCATCATCAGCTACATAAGCTGCTGTTTGATAGTCACCTCCAAGTACAGCCTTTACCTGTTTAGGTATTTGTTGGTTTATGCACTTTTCAGCAAGCTTTGATGACTTACACCAAGACTCAGTGACCTTTTGAAGTTGGCCAGCTTTCTCTTTAGTTTCCTGAAGTTCTTCACTTAGAAGTTTGTTAATGTGTCTTTGGCATTCAAGATCACATTGTGCTTTCTTACCAACATCAATGAGAGATTGATTTTCCTTAATCTCATCTTTTAGTTTTGCTATTTCAGTTTTGAGGTCATTTTGAGACTTAAGGCTGGTCTTGAAATCATTCAGCAGATAATCAAAAGCAAGACCCTTTTCTTCATCTGTGTAAGAGTAGAAATTACTGACCTTATACATGGAAGCAGGATCCCAATCACTGAGCTTGCTGTTTTCCTCAGCTTCCTTCATGTCAGCTTCAAAGATTGATTCGGACTGACCATAATCAGCCTCATCTAATTCTAACTCTTCATCTTCTTAAGCCATAAGACATACATCATCATCTGAGGTATATGATTTTGTATCCCAGGTTTTAGAATATAATCCTTTTGCACTGGATTTGTCTTCTGGCTTTCCTTTCTTGAGCTGAATATATTTCTTCTTGTATTTATCAGCTCTGTAAGCATTCTTATCCACAACTGATGTTGATTCCACCTTCTTTGATCTGCACTCAGCAGCAATGTGTCCCTTCTTCTGATAGTTGAAGCACACAGATCTTCCTCTTCCCCTTTGAGCTCTTCTCAAACATCTAGCTAATATTGCCATTTGCTCAGTGATATTCTGAACATCATCAGTATCACATGAGTCTGAGTTTGAGTGGTCAGCTTGAGATTCTGACTCAGTCTCAGATTCAACAACTAGTGTCTTGGAACTCTTCTTCTTTTTCTATGCAACCAATGCAACTTCATTATCCAGAGACTCCTTAAGTTGTTGTTGAGAAGTTCTCTTGTGTTCAGTGATCTGTTCATGATTTAGCAAGAACCAATACGTGGACTGTAGGTTGTACATGTGCAGTGTTCCTCCAGCCCTCAGTGCTATAGTTACATCATTAAACTTTTCTGGTAACACATTCAGAAATTTCAGTACAAGTTCAGCCTCATCTTTCTTTACACCCACACTTAGTAGGTCATTTATTAAGCAGTGAAACCTTGTGAACAAATCTGGCAAGGTTTCATTCTTCTTTGAAAAGAAGTTTTCATAAGATCTATTCAAGTGATTCTTCTTTTGTTGCTTGACCAGATCTGTGCCCTCATATGTAACACTCAGCGTATCCCAGATACCTTTTGCAGATTGACACCCAGTCACAGTACGCAAGATCTCATTAGTCAGGGCATTTGCTAGAACACTTTTTGCCTTGTCATCCAGATTGAAAAGTTTCCAATCTTCATCAGTCCATGATGCAATAGGCTTTCTTGTTTCCTTTTCAATTCTGCCAGGAGACGTATCACTGACACAAGCATGAATCTTGGGGATGATAGGTCCTTTTCTGACGACATCCGACATACGGTTGTCAATGGACTTGAGAAATATCATGGCTCTGAAATTCCACATAGGATAGTCAGATCCATCAAATATGGGACAGCCTTTGGCAGACATTTGTGGAAAGTTTGAAGAATTGTGCTTGTAGACATTGTAAACTTTCTCAGAATCTTGAACTTTCAACTTATGAAATCATTCAGCCTGCTCTAATACCAGTTGTTGATCCCTTGGTGAGAATATTTGGCTCTGCAATACTTAGTTGTAATTCTAAGTCGTACCTCTAAACTTATCAGGAGATAAGTATTTATAATCCTGTGCCTACGGAATCTAACAAACTAAGACTTAGCCTAATTCGCTAACTAACTATCGGATAACCCAGAATCTTGAATCTTGAATCTTCTTATCTTGAGTCTTCAATCTTTAATCTTGATTCTGGAATCTTCTTATCCTTGCCGTAGATATAGAGAAATAAAAGATAAATTTAAAACACATTTAAATTATTTTAAACTAATTTTTTTGGTCGGACTGAGTTACTCTGCTTGAAACTCATCAAGCTGAGTTCTTCTAGAACACACTCGAAAATAACCATGGACTAACACGTATATTTATTAACTCATCCTTAGAAGTCCAAAGAGTTAACTAAAACTTATTTAGCAACTCTATTGAGCTGACTCAGTATACACTCTGAGTCACTCAGCTTGAGACTCATCAAGCTGAAACTTAATATATATATCTTAGTTTACACACTCAGCTCATCAAACACATTGATAATCTTACTAAGATATAGTCTAAGCTAATCGAACATATGTACAGCTTACACTCAGCTTATACTCAGTCTGAATCACTATGCGTGTTCAGTCTGACTAAGCTTTATAATTCTGTTTAAGTTATATGTAGAACACATCTTACAAACTTAACTTTGTCTCATCAAATCTTAACTGATGAGATCATTTTCCCAACACAAAACATTTATGAAAGTATAAAGGTGATTATAATAGTTATTATAATCAAGATTGTTTTATACTAAATGTTTTAGGCAAAGAAACTTTTACAAGTGTTTTATACTTGTAATCATGTTAGAAACCACATTCCGTAATGGGAAAGATGGATGTATGCAAAATCGAAGTTATGGTTTCATAAGACATTTAAGTTTCTCACAAAAACTGAGCAAGTGTTTAAAAACACAAGTTTTAGACATGTTAGTCTAGGATTGACTAAGTCTAAAAAGGGATGTGTTTTTAGGAAAATGCACTTTTTCATAAAAGATAGTGGGAGCACCTTGACTAGTGTATTTATCAAGTTATCAAGGATTGATCTAACTAGTATGATAAATACAAGTATGAACTTTTAAAGTATATAATTGTTGGATAAATTTTAGAAGCAATCTAAAAGGTTCTTGAAAGAGAACTATTCCAAGTAATGCGTGACTTATTGAAAGGCTCTCAATAAGAAAGTCACTACAGTGTTTTAAGGTCAAGACACGACTTAAAAGGAAATTATATATAAAATGTTCAAAAGATCAAGTTAATCAATGTTGGTGGTTGGATAAACGTTAGAAATGATATAATAGGATGTTCTTCAATATCCTTAGTAATGAAATTAGATAAGTGTTGACATACACTGGGAATCTAATCTCACATTTACAAGTTTGTGTAAGTGGTCTTATCATTTTCAAAAAGGAGGATATAAACCTAGTAAGGTTTATCACATCTACAAGCGTAATTATAGTTTTAATTACAAAGGGATTATTTTATAAACTCAGAAATTTTGGAGTTATTTTTTAGTTCTCCAAGTTTAAGGAATTTATAAAATAAGTAAGTCTAGATTTGGTTTTTGGGTTGCGAAACCGACTTCTAGCTAAACCAAAAAGGATTACTTTAAAGTACTAGTATTGAGTTTTAGGTTTATACACATATTATTTTCTCTGTAATCCGTGATAAGTTACAATGAAAAATAATAAATTAATTCGGGTAAACGCCGTGAATTGAGTCAATGAAATAGTAGAAATTATGCATCTTTATTTGAGAGTGGAATATGGAGGGTGTAGAAATTAGTTTCATTTTTCTTCACCATTTTGTATGTTTTGGTTCATCCAGGAATAAACTAGGTTTATTCAAAACATTATCCGTGACTACTTATTTTGGTGGGAACCATGATAGGGCTATAAAGTCATCGTAATTTTGGGGTAGATTCGAAGGTATGTCGAATATAGCTGCAAAAGTTTTTTGCGGACCAAAATTGACGGATATTCGTTAGGGTTACGAATATTGGATTGACCCACTGTGAAAAATACTTCGTGGATCCATGTCAAAAGTATTTATCACATAGGTTATCCTTAAACCTGAGGTATTTGGTTTGCGATGCGGTAACTATTGTCTTCTTAGTGCATCTTAACCCCACGCCGCAACAGGGTGGTCATAAGGGGCGTATCTAGATTCAGTGGGAGCCGTATTGCCAAATGAAAATATGCAAGATGGTATTTGCACCTCCTTTTTATGAGAGAAATTTCTGGGCCCCTTGACTGATAAAAAAAAAACTGGTAAGTGCACGGCCGTGCCCAAATGAACTGATATGTTCTTTGTCGTTTATCACGCAGTTTTGAAATCAAGTATGTCATGAACATATTCTTGAGATTTTGAGTTGACGCTCTCCATGCTCATGCTCAAAATTGAAATATCGCGCTGCAAGGGACAAACCTATAATAACCGTACCCATTCATAAACAGGTAGTTTATGATAGTTGATTTATGAACAGTTAGTTCATAATAGATTGCTCATAAATAGGTGTTTTATGAAAATTTATATTATCACATCTTTCTTTGGGGTATAAGAGTTCTTATGACCTAGTTATCCTAAGTGTCTGGCTAGGGACCTCCTTAGGCCAACAATGTACAGTAACTATTACTTATCTTGTACAAGTAGGAGTCTGTTGGATTATGTGCAGAGATAGTTAATAAGTACATTGTATCCAATGTTATAAGAGACTAAAGGGTCACACTGCTACACACCCAAATTAGAACAGTTGATTTTTACCATAAATCTGTGTGGAAATAATTATTGAAAAGTGAAATAAATAATTAATCAGTCAGATTAATTATTAGAAACGAAATAAATAATAGGAGAAATTAAATATTAAGTTTAATATTTAACGGACCAGTTAATTAATAGTTAATTAACTAGTAAAAGTCCTAGGGGTCAAAGTGAGAGGAATGAAAGTTTAATTAAAACAAGTGAGCTTTAATTAAACGGGCTTGGGTCCTTTTAAGGTGTATATATAACCTTCAAGCCTTAAGGGTTATAAAAAGATATAAGGCAAAAGATAACCCTAACCACCATCACTCTCTCTCTCTCTCTCTCACGGCTCAGTCTCTCTCGGCTCTCTCTCACTTTGCGTCGAAACCGAGAAGGCCCCAAAAGGGGGTTTCGGTGTTGTGTTTCACGCACACACATACTAATGCAAGCTTTGCGTGATACCCTGGTAGATCCAGGAGCGGTCTAGCAGCCAGTTCTTTGGAGGTGCAGTAGTGGTGGACTGTCTTTAGCAATCCCAGGATTAAAGCAGGTAAAAATTCTAAACCTTTATTGTTGGTTGTTAAGAAACTACATAGATCATTAGTTTAAAGATCCTAACCCCTTTTTGGAGTTTAGAGGGTTGTGTTCAATTCAGTTCCGCTTTAGGATCGAACCAGTAGAATCAAACCCATGGCAAAACCAATTTGTGTCATATAGTGGTTTGGTCAGATCAAAAACCCTTCACACTCTATCCCTCCACGCTCACTATCCATGAAACTTCCCATATCCAAGGAACGACCAATCGCGGTTCTCGCACTAACAACGGTTCTCGCATTAATAAGTGGACTTATTAGTGGGGTTGGTAATTTATATATTTACCCAACCGTGAATTGCGTCCGAGTGGACTGTCATTAATAAGTGGAGCTTGATTTCCAATATACACCTCGTTAATGAGCAATCAATAAGCGTATTAATGAGTTATTATTAAGTCATTGATTTATTTTGATAAAAAGTCAAGATTGATTATCACACGAAAAACGATTCTCATTAATTAGAACCATCCGTGTGTGTGTGTGTGTATATATATATATATATATATATATATATATATATATATATATATATATATATATATATATATATATATATATATATATATATATATATATATATATATATATATATATATATATCATGGAAAATACCTCTCTCACGGAGAACATAAAGAACATTAACAAAATCAAGAAATGTAACAAAATTATCTTTATTTAATTTCATGTTAAAATCAAACAATGTGACCTTTAAATTATTCTAACAATTAGACGAAAGAAAAACTAGATGCATGGATGTAAGTGCATCTAGCAGATGTATTATTGATGTAGTAAATGTATTAAAAAATTTTAGCCATTAAGTTAAGTTTGGAAAGATAAGAGCTTCGATTTGTCACATGCTCTCCTTTAATCATACCTATATTTTGTGTAAAAGAGATATATTTTATATTGAGTCGATTCGGTTAATTAATATGAATATATTCTCTTTCTCCACCATTCTAAAGGTGCATGTATATAATGTATTTTAGGTTAGTTTGACTAGTTGTTCTATTTCGCATTGGGTTTGGCTTCTATGCTCACTACTAGTCAAACATGATTACGATAACTTTCTGCATGCCTCCGATTTGTTTCCAAAGTCCAACCTCTTAGTTTCTAGTTTCTTTTATTCAAACATGTACCACTAATTTTAATTCTAATGAAGCTTTTGAATCATTATGTTTTCAAACCTATGATGCTCTGTGAAAGAGTGTTGATTTACGATACGGAGAGTTGATCTTTATATAATAAAAAAGATTATATACAACATATTTAGGTATGATCAAGTGTATCATGTGCATTAACTTTAATTATTAGTACTTTGTTGTGTAAGGCTAAAATCAGTTGTATATCAATCAACTCCCTTTGATGTAACATGTGGGTATGTGAGAGGAAAATATTACACTCAACAACACCCTTCATTTTCTTACAAGATCTTTGTACTTATCCTCTTACTCACTAGATTAAGAAACGTTTTGTTGCATGCCTCTTTAGAGAGAATTAGTTTTGTTACTTAAGAGTTAGCGGCGCTAACATCTTAAGGTTAGCGGCGCTAACGCGGCCAGCGATGTCAACTTTTGTCTTTTGACACTTTAGGTCCCTTTACTTAGGTTGCTATCAAGTTTGATCCCGGTATGTGACCCAATAGGCCCATACATCATCCGTAGTGATTTAAACGGTGTGTATACATCAGTGGGAATATTCTAACAGGTTCAAGTCTTGAAGCTCACCAATGGCTTGATAGCACAAGGGGATTAAACCAACTTGGTGTGGACTATGCAATAGAGGAGCCAGTTTCGGGTTCTATCACATCCTCCTTGATTGTACTTCGTTCCAGCCATATGATGGTATAATTTCTCCCACTATTCCTTTAGTTTCAATTGCTATACTTATTTGTAGTTAAGTTTCATAAAGAAGAATACATGCATGTTATTTTGGATGTACGAAAAACTCGTTTTTGAACCTTTTGCTTCCATTGTGCTCAGGGTTTTGCATGCATGGATTTCCTTCGGTGGTATGAGAGCCATAGCTACAAGGTATAACACGATAATGGCTCGAAAAACCGAATTGTGGAAGATTAGATTTCTTTCCAGTAGGCCTTCACGGGCCCTGAAGGGTTCTTCACGAGTCGTGAGGCCACATGCCAAGAGGATCTTGAGGGGTCTGGTCGTGGAACACGTTGTTGGGCTTCACGAGTGCTTTCTGGTCCGTGACAAAATTGTGGAGTTCTTGGGCTTCATGAGCCATGTGGGGTCGTGAAGCCACTCGTGAACAGTATTGTTGTGAAAATGGTTTTTTGGCTCACGAGCCCTTCTGACCCGTGATCGGTAGTTAAGCCTTTGGGCTTCACGAGCCATGAAGAAGGTCGTGAGCAGTTTTAGGCTTTAAAAAGAAATCTTTCGGTATTTTGGGTCTTGGAGGTTTTTCTGTTTTCGAAGCAGATTCTGTTTTAAATCCTATTTTTGTACAAATACGGGTATGTATTATATGGTCTTGGCATGAAGATGCATATATGCATACACATATGTTGTGTATATATGAATATGGGTGTAAAAACTGGTTTTGTGCACTAATGCATATGTACAAGAAGTTCATGTTGTGCGTTGAGTGTTTTTGTAGGAAATTCTTACCAAAATTAGTCACGCTTTTGGCACACCGTGTGTGTTTGGTTGTTTTAGTTGTTTTAGGTTGTTAACCATAGTCGTAGATTTTGTGGCTGTGCTTTGTGGTTGTGTTGTGGATGTAATTTATTCATTTGGTGACCTTTGTGTCACATGGTTTGTAATAAATGTAATTATTTATTCATTTGAATTGTAATTGTAATTATTTATCACGGCTTGCATGCCGTTTCATTTATTCATATGTACTTGTACTAGTATGATAGGAATTGTGTGGCTTGCATGTCATTTCCTTTCTTTATACGTACTTGTATTTTGATGAACACAAACAAGAGTCAAGGAGATGACGACGTCTTGAAGACCTTGGATCAGGAGAGTCTCGATGGTGGTAACATATTCAGTGGGAGCATGAAGCTCATCCTCTTCATCATAAATGATTCGCTTGCCCCGAAATGACCTGGACCAATAGGGAAATCTCAATTCATTGGGCCTTTCAATAAAATCAAATAGAAAGCCCCAAGGGCACCATATTCTAGTAGCCTAAACTATGTGATTGAATAAATCCTCCTAAAAGCAAAAGGCCTAAGGGTAAATATATGTTGGGATTTACACGGTACAACAAGCACAGCGGAATTATAATATCATAAATCCCATCCCAAGATCACAACTGGATCAGGTGGGAAAACCGAACAACCAATCAAGATTATAATAGTTACATATATGAATATAAGTCCATAACAATATAACATAGAGATAAAATTATACACTGAACTGCTAGAGGGGGATAAACAACTACTATACAACACGAACATGCTGCCAGACCGCCTATCAAACAATACCCGAGAAAAACCGTTCCCGTGTGTGTATACACTAAAAGCCGCCGGCTTGGTGTGCTTCTCGGTTACTGCCGAGATGGCCTCGCCGCAAAGGGAGGTCGGCCGAAAGGGGTGTCGACGAAGGATAGGAGGCCACCGTAGAGCTTCCATCAAACGTGGGTCACCGCCGCTAGGGCTGCCGTCGACCACCTTAATGGTGGTGATGGTGGTTCGGCCGAATGCAAGGGAGAGAAAGAGAGGGGGGAGCCTTTGTTATGTATTAATTGCTAATGATTAGGATTAGGTTAAACTTAAGGTTTAATCCCCTTAAATATATATCTAGTTGGATTAAAGCCTTTGGACCCGAAGCCCGGTCCGTGGTCAAAATCTTTGATCGATTGATAAAACAAACCTTCTGGTTCGGTTTTAATATCAATATTAATTAATTAACTATTAATTAATATTCTAACCAAACTTAATTATATTAAATATTAATTAATATTTAATATTTCCCTTTAATAATAAATATGTATTTATTATTTTCCTTCTCTCGATAATTAACTGACCATTAATTATCTCTTTTACACACATTGTATTGTTTTCAGGTTCATCAGTTGGGTGTGCAGCTGTGTGACCCTTTAGTGACTTATAGTGTTAATGGATATGATGACACGTGTACACCATCCCTGCACACAATCTATCAGACTTGTGTCTCATAAGATATGCATAACCATACCTACTAAAATCGTCAGTAAAGGTAATGAAGTACCGGTATCCTCCTCTGGCTTCTTGACTGAAAGGACCACACACATCGGTGTGTATTATCCCTAGCAGTTCCTTAGACCTTTCATTCAAGTTGTCGAAAGGTTTCTTTGTCATCTTTCCGGACAAACAAGATTTGCAATTGTCAATTGATTTATGATCAAATGACCCTAGAACTTCATCTTCATGAAGTTGCTCTATGCGTTCTTATTAATATGTTCGAGCCGACAATGCCAAAGGTAAGTTTGGTACGAAGTGTCCTTTGACATTTTACTTAGATTTCCTTGTCATCTTGTAGATTTATTGTGTATAGACCATTTTGTGAACTTGCTTTAAAATAAAATAAATCATATTTAAAGCACAAAATTGTTTTTCCTACCGACTTATAGGTAAAACCACTGTCTATTAATAAATCCTACGAGATTACAGTTTTGGTTAATCTTATAGTTCTATGATTAATCCCGAAGGTAGCCGAGACAATAAGTTCCTATAGCTTCAGCAACAATGATGGAGCCTTCGCCTACCCGTAGGTCCATGTCCCCTTTCCTTAGTTTCCTATGCTTTTTTAATCCCTGCAAATGTGATGACCACATCCGGTATCGAGTACCCATGATTCAAAAGAAGTAACTAAGCAATCTATCATAAAGATACCTAACTCGTCGGTTGAACCGACGTCCAACTAATCCATGTTGAGTGAGTGCTCACAAATATCTTTGCTACCGCAAACTGGGCAAAAAATGTCTAGTAGCTCATCAATCCAGTCATCTTCTTCCATTGATTCAACTACTGTTGCATCAAGGATGTTTGGATGCATCTGGTCATCCATGCACATTAGAAACTCATGCATACCAACTACTGTTGATTCCGGTTCTCAAAACTTATCCACTACCTTTGCCTGATAGTGGTCTGTAGAGATCCAACGAAAAGCATAACAAGTTCATGTTCACTGAATTGTGATTCTAGAATCATTAAGCAATCAAATAGCCTTCTCATGTTAATGAGATGATCACTCAAAGACTGGCCTTCTTTCATCCCCTATGAACGAATATCCTTCATGAGAAGACAGCGTCCACAACGCTCACTGTTCTTGAAACGCACCTCTAGTTCTTGCACGACCTCAAAGGTAGACTTATTCTTGAGCTCATCCGAGAACACAAAATTTGTTGAGAGTATCAGAATTGACATGATGTCAGATTCACCAGACACATACTTATAATATGTATCATACTCATCATCCTGAGCAGAAAATTCGGGTCATGCTAGAGGGGGCTTATCAACTTTGTACAACCTTTCTTGTGCCCTTAGGATGTTCCTAAAGTGCAACTTCCAAACCATAAAGTTTAGACCTAAAAGCTTCCACTTTTGCATGATGAGACTAAGAGACTCCTCAGGTGAATAAAACGGTATAACAGATAAAATTGACATCTACAGTAAAAAGCAAGAAATAAACGTATCAGTAATTAATTTATCTAAAATAATTTATAACCCTTTAAATAAATATATTTTAGAATAGGATCCAGATTTCACACGTGCCGGTTCACGGTTTGGGCACGACAACACTGACCCCGTGATATTTCTAGTGGGTATAAACCATAGCAATCACATTTAATCCAAAACACGACTCATATATCTTTGGGACATCGAATGAAACATAATTCGTACATAATTCGCGTTCCAGTTTTTCAAATGGCTCGACAAGCTCGGAAGACGAGGCACGGGACATAAACTACTAGAAAATTAAGGGGGTGTCTAAGGAGCAGAAATCACTACCCTAAAAAGGCCCGGAAAAACAGAAACTAAAAACTAGAAACAGAAACTAAAAGCAAACACTGAAAACGGAAACAAGCTGTCGAAAACGACCGCACCGCGATAAAAAAGATCGTGCCGCAATTGATGGACAGAAAGCAAACAACGCCTAAACTAAGAAAACCAAACAAGCAAAAAAAAGGTTTAACACTAAATTACTATAATTAAATCAAATGAAACCATTTCCGGGCAACGGAGCCAAAAATTTGATGTGCTTGAAGCGTACTAGTTTTAAATTTATAAAAACCGTTATTAATATAGTATAGAAAAATAAGTATGGGTGTCGAACTCTTGGGGAACGAGTGTGATTTGAAGTTAACTATAATTATTTAAATATTAAACGAGCTAAACTAAACTAAACTACGAAAGCAAAGAAACTAAACTAAGGACAAGGAACACGATATGCATCGATTTCTAAATTAGTTAAAACCTTGATTTAGTTCTAACCGTCTAATTACACCAATTAATAACCTTTATGGTCAAAAGCGCAATTAAAAGGTATAATTAGCCAATTAATTCAATTACCAAGTAAAGACTCAACCTTTAATGTTACATATGATCAACGAAACACCAATAACACATAAAGATCATTATATGTTTAATCACATGCAAAATCATCTATTTAAAGTTGCTTAACTCTAGGATTGGATCAATCACTAGTTCTTAAATTATATAATGATCCTAGATAATCAAGATTAAAGCTTTATGAATTAAATGGTATTTTAAAACACAAAACTCGGATTATTAAAAACAAAAACAGAATACTAAGCATGGATGAACTAAGATTAAGCTAAACTTGAATTAAACATTCATTAAGCATCAAAGCCATGAATTAAATCACCATTACATGAGTTTCATCTCCTCTAGGGAGGAAAACATAAGATCTAGCCAATAATATTCATATTAAACATCCAGAAATCAATTAAGAAATAGCACATGACGAATAGATTGATTAAAAACCGTAAAAAGCCGAACGATCTTCACTTTAATATCCAAATTAAGCTCCAATGCTCCAAGAACTTGCTCCAAGCTTCTCTGGACTTTTGATGGTGGTTCCAAAGAGTCTTGGTGGGTAAAAGTCATCTGGAAGTGATTTAAACCGAATGAAACATCAAATTGATTTATAGATGTTGAATTGCGGAGGATTGCGCCGCGATCTACTCCATCGCTACGCGACGCATGCGTTCAGCCCAACTTCACAGCAATTTAAAATTCATGAATCGGATAAGATGTGAGAGATTACGATCGCGACGCGAATTATGCCATGGATCGCGACGTGTCAAGGATTTTTCAGCAGGATTTTGACTTTTTGACTTTTTTCTATGTTTATCTTGATCATCTTCTACTTTATCATAATATATCCGAATTTATGACCTGTTAGGAATATTCAAGCGGTAGATTAAAGGATTGCGATATTTAACTATGATAAGTTGAGAGAGAATCTCGTCTCACCTTATAAAACACATAGTTAAGCCATTCATTATGTGGCAATCCTTACATTTCTTTGTGTAGCACAAGGGTTATATACCTATAAGGTATATTTACAATAAGCACCCTCAACTATTGTTTGAACTCTTATTCTATTACAATAATACAGTTCTAACATGATCCGAAATCAAATAATAAGGATAAGAACCACTTTTTAAACACATTTTATATATTTTTTATTAAAAACAATTAATTGTCGCATTAAAATATCTGATTTAATATCACGATATCAAAATACCCCACACTTGAACTTTGCTTGTCCTCAAGCAAATCACAATTTTATCCGGGCTAAGACATTCAGATAAATAACATCATTCTTATAAGCACTAAATACCGCTGAAAATTATCAACATGTTTGATTAGAAACAAGCCATCAATTACACCCAGACTTATGCATATACCCGTGTTGTGGTCCTCTCTTAACTTCTCACCATCCCAAATACTTTCTCTTTTTATCAATAACTAACCCTTAATTAATGAATATTTGATGGTTAATTTACCTCTTAGGAACCCTCCAACCTCAAGACTTATCGCAGACTTTCCAATTTACTTGACACATGATTTTTATTATTTTGCTCATATAAGTCTATGACTTTCGATGGAACCCATGTAGCAAACTTTCAACCCAACCGATCCCAAACTTGTTGGCTTCAGGTGATTAGGTGTAGAACACCCCTCAGAGCCTACTTGTTCGAGTCCCAAAGGCCACTTGTTTGACTTATACTACTAGCCTTTTGTTAGATTGTGTGTAGAGATAGATAACATGTACCATCGTATCCAATGCTATGTGACACTAAAGGATCACATTGCTACACACCCAATTAGAACCATCTGGATTTTACATTGTGTAAGAATAATTGATTAGTTAATTAATTATTAAGAGAAAAAGAAATAATAATTATTTATTATTTAAAGGAGAAGTTAATATCTAGTTTAAATATTAACAGGACCAATTAAATAATAGTTATTAATTAATTAAAAAGGTTAAAGGGTATTTTCTGTAATTACTTGATAGTTTAATTAAAGCTGGGCTTAAATTAAACGGGCTTGGGCTTTAATAAGGATATATATATATATATATATATATATATATATATATATATATATATATATATATATATATATATATATATATACCTTATTAAACCTTAGAATCACATTAAGATAATTACAATTTAGAAATCAACCCTAATACTCTCCTCTCTCTCTCTCTCAAATCGGCGCAAGGCCGAGAACACCCCTAGGGGTCG